>JAUMHH010211625.1:0-12705 GCA_032359455.1 Chlamys rubida | reverse complement strand
TGACGTTACTCTCACAAACCAATGACGTAACAATCAATACCTGCTCACAAGAGAAGATAACTCTGCAATACGCAAAGTCGGAATAGAGTACAGCTAGCTGGCATGCATCTGAGGTAACTTTCATGACAATATTACATGTAGTTCATAGGATTGTGCATTTCTGTGACGTTGATTCAATGAAACTCGGTTCCTGCTTAAGGATTACTTGATTTAATATATAAAATAATTTTGTCAGTTAAATATCATATTCTATCATCTTGGTAAAACTTATATTGTTTACACTGTGTTAGATATCAAGAGTGATATTTGTCGTAATGTGAATGTATTTCGATGGTATTGACCAATCAAAACAATGTTTTCTATTCACTTCAATTAATCATAATTTTGTTAAGATATAGATGAAGCTACGATAGGTTACGTAGCTATTTTAGTACATCTTTGCTGTACACACCAAGGTATTTATTTACGTACACAATGGATACCATTTTTGTCAGCAAATGTAATCTAATAATACAACAAAACGATGGAATTTTCTTGAGTAGCCCGTTCAAAAAAAACTTGTGTCATCCGTGATATCATTAAAATATGGCACAAAATATTACACCAGTAAAGCCAAAACTGTTGATGAAGTATAACCCTTTCCGATGTTGGCGGTTTTAAGATATAATGAATAAAAAAATACTCAACGGGACACCATACACGTTAATTAAGCTATCATTGGTTTCGCTTATATAATAACAAAAAAAAGATAGTTGGGATACCAATTGACCTACATGTAAAATATTTTCCTTAAACTGAGCGATGTAAAACCAAAAGAGTATACCTACTGTCAATGGAAGATACACTGACGATGACAATTGCCGAAGAAGTAATACTATTACCATGGGAAACATTTTTACTGTGACCATGGCCGTATAGGCGATGAAATACCAATGGGAAGACATATTTGGTCCATAGCCGTGAAAAGAACAAACTATCAGTGAGAGGAACCATCAATGAGACGGTGCCATTTCAGCAATGAAAAAGTACGCTTATTTTGACTATAACGATGTAAGCTATGCTTTACCAACGTCACTTGCTCACTGTGACTGTATATAGCCAATCGTAGCATAACTACTTCAATAGAATCACACTGGTTGTGACCACACCGTTGGGTGCTATACCAATGGAATGCGCTAACTCTGACTGCAGCCAATCGAAGCATTGTTATCTGAAGGAAAGCACACGTTTTGTGACCGTAGTGGCTGGAGCTATGCTACACCAATGAGAAGCGCTAACTGTGACTGCAACCCATCGGGGCATTGCTATCTAAAGAGAAACACATTTGTTGTGATCATAGCATATGGAGCTATGCTATACCAATACAAAGCGTTAACTGTGATTGTAGCCCGTTGGAGCATTGCTATTCCAAGAGAAATACACTTGCTGTGACCATAGTGATGGAAGCTATGCTTTACTTATGAGACGCGGTAACTGTGACTGAAACCCGTTGGAGTGTTGCTTTTTCAAGAGTGATACCCTTATTGTGACCATAGCGGTGGAAGCAATGACGTTCCAGTGATAGACACTCGAACTCTGACCATTTGCTGGCCATGACTTCCACAGCGGCGGTATACAGTTGCTCACTGTCAGATCGCGTGACAATTGACCGTTAATTACGGGATATGACAACATCCTTCCTAGCCAATCAAGTACCGGCCATATAATAAGGGAAGACTAATACGATTTGTCACATTTTTCACATTGCAATTATCTGTTATTTGCGACCCAAATTGACCAACTATTGATCATTAATTGCTTTTTTGTGAAAGATTAGCATTTTCACATGATTATTCTGTGTTTGTTTAGTTGCAATTTCTTGGCAGATTATTAGATATTAAGTGGAAATGTCCGTACTTAAAAAGGATAAAACTAGTAAATCCAAGTAATTGCATTTTTAATAACGGATACCGAACAAAACGATGAAGAGGGCTGTATTCTATGAAGGGCATGAAGTCACGAGGCCGGCTGTATTACGAACTATTTTGGATTAATGTCAGTTCACAAAATTCTCTTCATGTGCATTCGGTAAGATATGTATGCTCGTTAGTGACAAATGTAGGGATCTCTGTTAAACCGATGTTTTTTTTCATTATCTGCATCCTTTTCCGGGGATTTATATTTTTGCTTTCTCCTTATTTAATTTAACACGTTGGTGTTTGTATTTGTCTGTTCTTAACCCACGTTTTCTTGCTAGTGGCAATGACATGTAATTGGTACTTTGATTAGCCCGTCAGAAACAAAAGTGACTGGAATTATGCTCGAGTAGTCCCTTCATCAGGAGACACTGTCGTCATATAGCTTTGGCAATTGCAAGAACGTGAATCTCCAATAAGTTAAAAAAAATATGAATGCTGACAACGTTCAATTGAGTGTCGCAGTGCATAGCGCACTCGGTTCTCACTAAAAAAGCTGGTTTCCGATTCCCCGATCGGACGTTAAGTACTAATGGGTCACCTGCCCAATCACGTGGACTTTCTCCGGGAACTTCGTTTTCTTTCCACAACTAAATCCTCAGCGCGCTTCCATACTGGTAAACAGGAGTCGTTAAGACTTTGTTTCATACTTATGGAAAAGTTAATAATGATGATTTTTAATTACAAAAGGAACATCTAAAGCAGTTCATGTGTGAGTAAAACTTTGGAAGTATTGTTATTAAAAACAATAAATATATAAAAAGCTTAGCGAAGGCAAGTTTAGCGTTGTTTTCAGTTTTATTTCGTCAAATCCTGCCTATTGGTCAAATCGTGAAATTCCATTCAATGCCTACATAGCAAAAGGAACAGGATCCGACAACGACAATAAAACAGAGTAAAAATAATAGAATAGAAAAGAAAAACAATCTACAAGGAAGCCTTTAAAATACCAGTAGTTCAAAGAGGGTAAGCATGTCCAGAGAAAACATAGGCGATCATGACGATGCCTACTGTACACTCCAAGACATATTTGTCATCTTCAATCAATTTCATTGGTATAAACTATAGAAAATATATTGTCCACAGATAATCTGAGATGCTGTTACCGTGAATTCAAAATGTGTCACTAAATTACACAAAGCAACACATTGGAACGTGATACCTTCAGGAAATCATGCTATGAAATAGACCCAAACGAACAGGGCACTCAATGCGTTATTTCCAGTCGTATTGACTTACAACATGAATTCCTCGGCAGAGAGACAGAGGATCAGTATACACCATCATATTAATGGAGTAGAAGTGAAACGTGTGATGTTCATAATGGATGAATGACTCAAGTCCATTTAGAGTCGTGAGATATTGACTTGTCAATGAACCACTGACCAGCGCGACATATACACTTGAGCTCCGGACCGTTTGCCGTATATAGGTATTGACTTGGGGGTACGTATACCGAAAAGCTTGCATGCATCCCTACACTTACTCTTCTTAAAAAGAGGCCCCTCAAGGGGGAATTTGATGTTTCCTCTTCCTTGCAGTTTCTGGCGCTCGGATAGAGTGAAGGCTTTAATCAATACGATAAAGCTAATGCTTCATGGACTTATACTTTATGTCACTATTCGTCACCACAACCCCTCATCCCTTATAAGAAAAATGCAAATCCATGCGTTTTAAGTAGAAGCGGTTGATGACCGACATATTTAGCCCATCTTAAATCTCTGTACCTATCCAAGAATCTATGTTGTCAACGACCCTTGACATGGCCATATTTAAACATGGGAAGGACTGAAATTTCACTCGTTCTGTGCAGTCTCGTTACGTTTCTTTACCTCAGTAGTATCATTCCAGTCTCCCCTGTTTATAGATTATATACACCACTAATAAACATAAACTTCCAAACATGTTTTTTTATCCGGATTTTATATGTCATAGATGATTTGCTGCTCCGGAGCCTGTTTTAAGGTTCAGAAATGTCCATGTCACAGTTAATTCACCACAAATTTTAAGCATCAATAATTCACACGTCAGAATTGATTCGCGTTACCCGAGCCTATTCTAAGTATACTGAGTTTACATATCAAAATCGATCTACTACTCCAGATCCTGATTTAAATATCAGCAGTGTGTATATTACAATTTATTTACTTTACCAAAGCCTGTTTGAAGCGTCAGGAGTGTGCATGCCACCGTTGAGTCCCATATTAAATCAGGAGTTACAAGTCCTCCAGTATAAGTGTTCAAGTATCAAGGGTTCAAATGTCACATTTTGTTTTCTACTCCAGAGCCAAGTTAAGTATCAGGTGTTTACTAATTACAACTGAGCTACTCCAGAGCCTGCTCACAGTGTTCTTCCAACTGTTATCATTTCGTGTTGACTATTGTTCGGTTTTGAACTTGTATATGTATGCTATGATACACTTGTTTTTGTTCTTTTCGGACAACACTTTACCAAATATATACAAAATCCCGTCATCTCCATCTATAAAAACAACATAATTCTGAGAAGTTCATCTCTACCAAAACAAATAATCACATGGCTGTTCCAGTAAACCCTGTCGTGGGCCCCAGTAAAGAACGGCCAATAACAAAATGTAATAGGTCGGCGAAGCATCAAATGTGACCAAGCGTTGTCCGTTGATAATTATAAAAGTGGGGCACACCGGCCCCAATAATACACGTCATACTTAGAAATGTTTATCTGGTTCAGCTGTATACACGACTACAACCTAGATTGTTCTATCTCACGTGTTTGAAAATATTGCTGATATGTTACATTTCCCCGTGTTAGTGTCGAGTCATTTCACGAGGTATATATATATGACACGGATATCTGAGGTTTTTAAACACTTTCGTGTTAATTGATATCATAACTTTGGACGTTTTTTACCCACACAATTGGATGACCTGTTTCTACAGTATTGAGGTCGTGATCTCCCTTTCCTTTACTGAAAATGTGAGGTCTGATTTCGCTGTTCGTTACTAAGGTGTTACCCGAACCTCTGATTCCAAATGATTCAGGAAATGATGGCAATCGTAAACCAGTCTTCAGTGTAGTTTGAAACGTCTCCAGGGGAACCCCTGTTGTCTAACATGTTATAAAGTTTAATTTGGAGGTGATAATCATCCTCAAGCTGTGGATAATATTACTGCATGTTAGATATTAAACCAACAAAAATTATTTGTTTTTTGAGTCACGCGTTTTGTTCAGATGCATTAAAAGGCTTTTTTTAAACTAGAATGCATCATATGAAAACACATTTTTCATTTTGAAAATGATCGTCAGCAGTCCAAAAATGCATTACCAGTTTGGAATTCGTTTTTACGTGATTGACAACAATACGTGCAATATTGGCAAATCAAAGATAATTGTCGAGAAAATGAAAACAAAAGTTAGGCTGATGACGTTGGAAAGAGGTCGGATGTTGATTGCCGTACCTAATGCATTGGACCGCGTCACACGATCCTTAACACCAGCATGATACACGACCTGATCGTAAAACATTTGTCTTGTACAAAAACTGCTCGCAAATCTGAATAATCAGACGCATGGCATGTAAAATGAAATGAACACCCAGCAAAAATAAGGATTCTAAATTGCAGAATTCTATGTTAATTGTTTGTTTTATAAGATCTTGGGCCCGAGTAATTTACAGTCAGTCAATACACATCGCCATGTCTGTCATTATGACGGAGAGGAATAATGATGATACGGTGGAGTCAAATTTAAATTGCAACCTTTTAACAGTGTTTTTATATTTTAAAGGAAACTCATTTTAGGAGGCAGAGCTGTAATTGAGCCTCTATGGCAATGGGAGGAGTTCATATCGATTTCATGGTTCGAAGGTCCCAACTTTCCAAGGCAATCTTGGTCTAAACACATTAAAATTAATATTGTAATGTGCACGAAGGAAACACGATAAGTATAGCTACTTCTGCAGTAGTGATTGTGCTACCAATCTGTTATTTGTCGTCATTTAACTATTTCTTTAGCGATGTTTCATCCGGTACTTTGATAAACTAATGTCGGAATGCTAATATCATCAAGGCAACAAACTCAGAGGAATTCTGTTACAACGTGACACTAGAGTATCGCTAAATTCATATAAACAAATGAAAGACATACTTTCTTTGGTAATGACAAACAGACGTTTTCTATGAAACGCAACAGTGATTAACTGCAAATATAACTGCATTGCTTGTATTTGTCGTTTATGAATATCCATGTATAGAAAATATGATAATAACTGTGAAAAAATTCATATGGATTGTGTCAGCGAACTATCAGGGTTGCTTAGGGTACACAAATAACTTTGGTTTCTCGTGGTTTGTTTTCAACTGCATTGTTGAGATAGATTTGAACTTCTTAAAAAATAATTTATTCTGTTTATTTATAAATATGATGATATTATTAAGCTTTTAGTAGAAATAATACATGTATATACCGTAAATTGTAGATGATAAAATAACTATACTAATATTTTATTAAATTGTGTCGAGTATAGTATAGAATTATAAATTATGTACATGTTTAAAAGAACTAACTAATGAAATACCATGTTTGAAAAGGAATAATATAGGATGTAGGCACAAATTGCATTACATGTAAGAACACACATAACACGGGCTTGTTGCGTTCTGTTCTCGACAATATCGCTCAAACAATTACTAGATTTTCGAAGTATGGTGGTACACGTTAACACAAATAGTTCATCAACGAAAACACGTACGAAACAAACATGTACTGCACTATATGGTTCGTTCCTCCATTTCGAACCTGTCAGTAGTATATGTTTGTACTTACAATGTAAGAGTTACAATAAATCTATTTAAAAACTGAAAATGTCTTTATGCAAAGGAATTCACCTTTCAGTATCAATTAATATTGACAGTATTACTCGTATATAGAAAGAATATAACGTTAATCGTACATAGCGAATGTATACTATTGTTATATCAATGAGGTAACCATGTGTCCCAGCAGGCGGTATATACCACGACATGTAAAGCACATTATTATTAAAGCATATTTCGAAGAGAGGAACTATCACGGCCGGCAAGAGATAGCAAAGTGTGATGGATGTTTATTTTGCTGCCCGGTCATCCTAAAAATCATTAGTACAATTATTATCCTCTAAAATGATTTTTAGCTGCGTGTCAAAGGTTTTTGTGTCTGCATAATTGTGCGTGAATAGGCAATATCGTTTGAAATTCTTCGTATCTATCAAAATATAGCGATTCCTCACACTTGCGATTGTCAGGCCCAATTACAGTACGGCAATGAAGATTGATGGGAATTTACCGCGAGACTTAGGCACCGCATTCTTGTTTTGCTCAAGCAAAGCCTTCAGAAATTATTAATAATGATTTCCATTGTCGGTGGAAGCACACCAAATCATTAACTACACACGGTTTATAAGGAAACATAACTGAAAAACGAGAAATAAAATGTTTGTAAAATTACGTATAGAAACAATATCAATAGAGTATTATATCAAGGCTTCAAAGTGATATATTGTTTGGTTATCTTCAGTTTGAAACAGAAATAAGTTAAAATGGGTTTTAGTTTCGTTCAATATAAACAATTTAGATGATACAAATTGCCAAGTGAATATTGAATGAGTGCAAACAAAGGAAAAAGACATTCTTTAAATTGTGACAGACGAAGATACACGAAACGAGCACACGAAACGTGTATATATAACTTGAAAGCGGGCTTCATGCAAAATAGATGTAACCGATTTGCGTTCATACCGGCATGACAATTTTAAAAAACGCCGTTCAATCCGTATAAGTAATAAGATTTTGATGTTACAATAGAACAAACAGAGATATACTACTTCTAAAAAGAGGATAAGCATGACGTTTTTTATATTTCGTTAAGTTCCCGTTCCTGTTTTTTGTTAAATATCGTACCCTGGCGCCACACGAAAATGATACATGTACAAGTCTGTCATCAGAAACGCAAGAGGATGAATAGGAAATAAATTGGGAACAAACATGTAGAAACCGGAGTTCTTCTTAATTGTCCTTTATCATATAACAAAACACGGTTTCAGGATTTTATCAGATGTTGTGAAAAAGTAATTGAGTCAAACGAAATTATGAATTTCTATCATTATAGTTGAATGACCCAAAGTTCTTAATGATACGATTTGATGTGAATCTACAAAAAGGTAAGTGTTATTTCTGAAAAAAATCTCTTGGCTGCAATCCACAGGAACGATATGCGCAATTATTACCTATCGTTACATACGGAACATACGGATTATTAATCTAACATAACATTTTTAAATTTGAATATTTCAATCCATATTTATATATTTCAACATGTATTGTTACATTGCTACCGTGCTTCAATAAAGCTTCCCGCTGTGTGTGCGACTCGCAGTTTTTTATATTGTTTATCGGTTAAACATTCTATAAGGTACAGTACATCATAGTGTGATTTCTGTTTAAATCCTAATAATGACAAAATGTGAAGTTATCTTAGAGACTTTAATGCATAAATATTAGAGCATTTCTCGTTGTGCTCTGCGTCAAAGCCTTCGTATCTTGATTAGGTGTAGCAACATGAACGAGACTTAACGAGACTTGGTATATCCTTTGTCATAATGTGTCTAATGGCTCAACAACATATTAGAATGTAGCAATATTATACATTGTGTGCATGTAGTTGCTGATACCAATAAAGATAGGAAACCCATGAAAGCACACAGCCTGCATATCTACAGTTATTTTCTATATCAGTTAAAACACTACAGTGTGTCTATAGCTAACTGATTTAACAGTAGACATTATTTGACAAATGATGTTGATTTGCGAAAATGCAACATACAATGTATTATCAAATCTGAAGACACATTTTATGAAATGTATTGTACCTCTCTATTTTCATGGCCATCCTGGCCTATAAGGAAATATTTGTTTGTACGTATTACGGACTCAAATGAACGATATATGGGGTGATTGATATCTCCAGACTATATGTGATAATAACGTGTCAAAACCAATGTCGGTGACTACATAACCAAATAAAACAACACCAGTTCGGTTTTCATGAGCTGTCCTCTACTTGCTATAAGATCGTATAAAGGGCCTATAAAATGTCTGTCACTACGGAGAAGCCAATAATCTTAATGTAGATTTTAAAGATAATGATGCAGTTTAGTTTTTGTTTTTATTTTAGCTGCAGATCACCAGAATATGACTATGCGTATCCGTAAAAGAGATTGCATAATGGATCATCAACACCAGATAGCCTACCGCTAAGATAACGATTTAGTATGAAGACGGAGTTTAACAATTACAGATAGACACAAGACAATATCAAAGTACCCCCTAGGAATTACAACAAATCGCTAGGAACAATATGGGTACGTGTTTACAGTCACCGACAATGATTACTATTATCTGTATTCGAGATGGAACATTTCTCATTTTTAATTCACAAGTCAGGAAAACGAGAAACGTTTCTGAAAGTAGCGTCCTTTGTAAGCTACAAAGTATTAACGAGAGCTCTTAAATATGAAATGCTTCACAAGACACATAGTTTGGGGTTTTTATTTCGTCTGTGGGTTTATCAATCCTTATTAATCTATACTTTTAGTACAAAATATCATACTTACGTATTTATGTGTTTATTTTTTCAAGAACAATAATTCCACCATTAAATGTAACTTACCTACGATGTGTCTTCGCTTTTGAGTGTCCTCGGGTCATTAAAGCATACGTAAACATCTGAGTCATAGTCATAACAGTAACTTTTCTGAAAGGATTTTCTGTCCATTCTGTCTCCTGATTAATTACAGACTTATGAATGTCTACCCCGAGCAATAGAAGTCAGTGACATGATCGAACAAACATCTGACCGGAAGTCTTCTACATTTAACGAGCACTCTTACGGTGAATGTTTTGTAGCTTCTTCCATTAAGGGTTCATGGTGTCCTTTATTTTGTATGTCCTTCCACTACCTGTTGATGTCTTTACCTGTCGACCATTTGGTTGGGTATTGTACAACACTAGCTTTATGCACCTATATATAACCATACTCTAACCTCTGGACATTGATATTGTGTACATATTTTAACGTACTCCCTTTTCTAGAACCTACATTGTAAGGCTACATGTTGGCGCTCACTCATTGCTAAACCTTGAGTTTCTTTATATATTGTAGCGCGCTCTTATTTCTTGGTAATTTACTTATGCACATAAAGAAACATACTTTCACTTCTCCACACAGTGTTCAGAACACGTATAACAGTACTTCCGTTTCTAAACATTGTGGTTTGTAAATATTTTAGGGTATCATCATTTTTGGACGACTTTAGGATTATGTTTAGTAGATATTATATAATTAGCTTACTCTCATTTCTTGACAATCGCATCCATTGCCAACATCCATGCATCATAACTTGTAGCTACAGATACACTTGACATGAAGGTAAACCGTTGTATCATAAATATTATATAGTATTATGTATATACTTACGATTTTATTAGAGTTAAGATGAATAGATTGTCAATAATACGTTTCACTTCCTTTCTACACTATCTGAAAGCTTGTAATTCTGAAGTATGTACAATTAAGTACGTATTCTATTGAGCAGAGTCAATACTGGTGTAAAAACATATATGATGGCGTTTGGCAGCCTACCAACTCCAGACAATGTGTAGTAGATTTTTTGTTTTGCCCTCAAAACAATTATGCCATGCATTAGACATTATCCAAGGATGTCTATCGACTGCAGATAGTCTTTAAATGGATATTATTTTTCTGATAATGAAAACTGTCTAACAATCAAATGGAATGTCTGGAGTAAGTAGCGATGATATACGACTGTTTGTGATAGAGTGTCAAGCATGTAGCCAACGGAGACGATCTGGGTCGCTGTGACGTTCTGAAATATTCTCAGGGAACACTAATTTGTTTTGTCTTCTGCAGATGTCATTGTTCAGACGGATACACTTCTATACAGTTCAGCGGTCGTGTACCGAGGTTAATTGCTTTTCTGCCTGAGACAAAGAAACGCCTGTCCAGATTTTGTTTTATACGTTCGGTAATGTCTGCAGAGACTACAAACATCTACTTCGACAGCGCCCTTATGTCTACGACTTTTACTTAAGATTGTATTTAGTTAAAAATACAAGATAAACCCGAAGTGTCAGCAAAACCATATTTCGAAATCAAAATTGATAAAATAATGGCAAAATATGATTTAAGCAAAAGTTTACATGGAGACCCTTGCAAAAGTACAAGGAGAATAGCTTCTTCGGTTTCAGCGTCGACACTAGCCATGTAAATCTGGAAAACCATGTCATGTCAACATATTGCGCATGCGGTTAGTGACAAGAAAATCACAAGGCAAACTAATGATCATAATAAAAAAGCACCGAACTTCTTACACTTGTCTAAAGTCATCATAAACTTCCATTTCGGAAACTCAGTGCTGTGAGTTTGTCGGTCAGCATTCGACATCTATCACGGAAGTAATTATATCCGTTTTTGTCTAACGAATCAACTGTGACACGCAAGAACCGTCGGTTTCGTGAAGCAGGATTGTCCCTGTAAAGAAATGGAAAGCTCATGACTGAAGGACTTAGCTAAAGATGCAGGTTGATGAAAACTTTGGACAATTCGTTATGGCCGCCATCAGATCTTGCAGGGAAATATGCATTTTCTTTGAGTGAGTAGTGGTTTTGTTGTTGCTACTTGATAGGGCAAACCATATCAAACGACATTGTGGACAATCTGCAACAGTTTCAGGCGTCAGAGCACAACTCTACGTACGATCATACCTCTTGTGTACTAGCCTGAAGGTATGTTTTCATTTTTTTATTATAACAAGAAATCACTTTTTTTAAATGCCGACATAAGCATATAGCTGTTTACTATTTTGGATAGTATTTTGCGGATTTAAGACAGCAAAAACAGGTTGTCGTAGGACATAATTGTAATTATGTTCGAACTCAAGGATGACCAGGCTTTCGGCAAACAAATGCCTGGCTTGGTTTAGTTTTTGTTTTGAAACTGAATTATCAAAGAGCTCATCATAGACGGGTAACAAAGACTTCGCAAAATCGCAAAAAGTGACAATGCAATGTTTAAGAATGTTGTTGACCACATTTATCGTGTATCTTGTATTGAACACACATGTAAAAGCAAAGACGCTATGGACTTTTCTACATCGATTATTGCGATATTTACTCACAACTTGTCTAACAGGAACGGCTTGTAACAAAGCTGTATGATAAATGTGACTATTGAAATATTCCCCACCCTAAACTTTCCCATCCTTGACACTTAAGTTCCCAAATTCCCAATAGTCAGCGTTTATATGTCGCAGTTGATTGTATTTCAAGGGCTTGCTCCAAAATATCACGATGTCACTATTAATGTTGTCTGCTTACTGGCAAGCTAACAATTTAAGGTTTTGAGAGATTGATGAGGCTACAAAGACAGATTTTTGTCTCTAACATGATCTCATTTGGAAATATTTTATTTCCTTGCGTCATATAGATGTTGACCCTTTTGATTATGGTCACTGCTGCTCCCTATGGTTCCATTGCCACTTGTATAAGGTTGAGAACGCGTGATTACTAGGATGTGATCTACATTTACACGGTGGGAGTAGTGATGAACAAAACTACGCTTACCCTACCGGAACTACAATGATGTAGCAGTACAAGATATACCTAATGTAATATAATATGGAATTAATTAGATACTACTAATTTATTCTACCTTTGA
>JAUMHH010211614.1:0-12705 GCA_032359455.1 Chlamys rubida | reverse complement strand
GGGCAGGGGGCAGGGGGCAGGGATGGTGTGTGAGTGATGGCATCTTGGATAATGGTCACAGGGGTTAGGTACAGAAAATGTTCTGGTTTGGAAAATGTTTATTTTTTTTGAGGGGGGTGGGGGTTCTCTGATCTGGGGATGAGTTTGGGGCATGAAGGCAGAGAGAGATTACCGCAATAACAGAAATAGTTATGAGAGTCCTTTATACACAGGTAATTTTAATTTACATATATTTTAATTTATAACACTGTGAGATTGTTTTACAAATACCAGTGGATGTCAGCTATAATAGTTTTGATTATGAAGACCGTGAGAGCAATCCTGTAGCTTGTTTTCCCTTCTCTTTGACACTGTTTGTTGTTACTATACATGCTTCATAAATATTGTTTAAACAAGATTTTTTTTTTAATATCTATTACATATGAAACAGACAATTCCTATCTGTTTCGACAGCAGATCTTGTATAGGAGCTGGTTTACACAGGTAAATGAAGAACACTTACCCTCCAAATTCCTTCATCATCACTCCAAGAATATCGAAACATTGCTCCATTCACGTCTAACTCATCCATGATCTCTAGATAAACAACGTTAAGGACTAAATCCACAGCTATGTACAATAACCGACATTCACTCTACGACTCCCCATCAAGGGCACCTCTGTATGACATTGAGATTTTTCTTCAAAATATCTCTTTAGAATATATAACAGCAGAGTCAATATCATGTTACTGATCTTGGTGGCTACATTCAGAGTTAAAAAACAAATTGTTTATAAGTTAGAGTGGTATTAAAAGTAAATGAAAAGTTTCAGGGTTTTTTTCTTAGTCCCTGAATATATACTTAGGTAAGAAAAGAATGCTTTGTCGTCATTCAGAGTGTACTCTTTGGTCAAACTTAGTGTCACAATTGAACGTCCCTAAGCTTCCACTTGACCTGAAACATTAATCCTCCTGGTCCAATATTACACCGCGGTAAAATGTATATCTATCATACCACCGCAAATCACCAGGACAAAAAATATATCACACAACAGCATTCAGGCTGCTATAGAAATATCCTGTGATGGAAACTTTTATAAAGAATATGTCCCTAACAGAACTTTAGATAATCTTTTCTTGCTCTAATCGTTTTTTCTCAGACACAGATTTTAAGCAGAACAAAATCTGTATTCATTCAAACTTTGTTTTTTTGTCTACCATTACGTA
This sequence comes from Chlamys rubida, assembly GCA_032359455.1. Taxonomy (NCBI): domain Eukaryota; kingdom Metazoa; phylum Mollusca; class Bivalvia; order Pectinida; family Pectinidae; genus Chlamys; species Chlamys rubida. Next base: position 11,498 of record JAUMHH010211614.1, on the reverse strand, counting down.
AAATCCTGTTTAAGTTAAGAACAATTCATATCTGTTATTTTCAGGTCTCCATGTAGAAGAGTTCCACTATCCAAATACTGTTGTCAAAGTCAATTCTCCAGAATAGAAAGTTAGTAAGTAAGCACTTAATTCATTCCACATAAAGGATAACACTGATATCTATCAAAAACATGTAATAATACCCTATTGTCGTTGTTCTTTTTACATATATCTGTTAAGTCACATGACACTAATTCTGACTATAAATACCTTCATTTTGAAGAGTCCTTGTCCACTAATAAACTGTAATACTCTGGGTTTTTATCCAACAGTGCTACTGGACATTTAACTGTCCATGTGTACTGAAACTTTACCCCAACAGACAACAAACAAGGGACATAACTCTGTAATAGGACTGATTCATGTACACGAATAAGTACCTTAATCTGCAATAATCCGATAGGCACTGCCATAACACAGCCAAAAACATACCACCATATTATAATCTCAGAGGCACTTGTGACCATAACACAGCCAAAAAAATCAATTGAATTTACTTTGTCCAGTTGGCATTTATACTGCCTATGAATGCCAACTGAAAGCAGTTAAATGGTTATAAGATATACATACAGGTGGTTTCTAAAAACAAGTTACCACCCTATATGGTGGTCGCTCAGGACATTTTGTCTCTATTTATATGGTTTCTCAAAGACAGACATCTCACTTAGCATAATTAATATCTCTAAAAAGATGGCTGTCTTTTTATACAGCTTGCGTGTCATGATAGGTGGTTGAGATATGTAGGTGGTCCTCCAAGACAGGTGGTCCCTGTAAACAGGTGGTTCCGATTAATGCAACAGGTATATGATTATGGAAGATGTTCCTTGTATACAGGTGTTGTCTCAAAACAGATTGTCTGAGAGAAGTGGTATCTCTTCAATGATTTAAAACAGATTGTCTCCCTTGTATGTGGTCTCCCTATACAAGTGGTCTTTCAAGACAGTCGTATCTCAATACAGTTGGTCTCTTATGACAATTTGTATCTCATTAAAGATGGTTTCACTACATGGTGTGTTATGACAAGTGGTCTCTCTATACAGAAAACATAAATATAAACTTTCTTTAATTAGAATTAAGAAACAAGTAATTATAAATTATATTTACCACTCTTTTTGGCCCAGTGTAAGCACAGAGGGGGGTCTTAAAGTGGGAGGAAACCAGAGTACCTGGAGAAAACCCACATGATATGACAGGTGACCCCACATGCCTTTTCACATACAAATGGGGAATCGAACCCCAGTCATCTTGGTGAGAGGCGTAATAAACTGTCCCGCCTGACCACCCTACAGATACAGATAACCTCTGCATACACATTTTCTCATTTAAACATAATCTCTAATAATATACAACATTTGATATAGCACCCTATCTAGCTAGAATAAGCCACTCTAAAACGCTTTACAGTACATAGATATACATTTTATACAATCAATACAATTAGCATATACACTAATCAATATAATTTTGAGGAAATCGCAGGAGCTGCCTTATCGGGAGCTAACTTACTAGTCCTATGCCACCTGGCTAATATCTCCCTATGTGTGTATGTGTGTGTGCTGAAGATGTAATTGTGTATTGTCTTAGTCAATGGTCTCGCCATACTATTACAATCTCTCTAGCTACATCAACCAAAGTTACATGAAACAAGTAATACAAAATATTAGCACAACAAGGCTGTACCATAAGGTGGAATATTTCTTACAGATATTGTTCAAAATGATAATTTTTATTCTTATCTAACCCTCTCTCCCAGTTCTCATAAGATGTGCAGCATGTATATTTGAAACCACCTGCAATGGAATAAAAAATATCTGATCCACCATCAATCTCTCTGCAGACGGTTTTGAAAACTGCCATAATTCTTTTATGACACTGTGCTATCTTTTATCCTCAAAAGTAGGTGGCCACTTTGTGTACCATTGGCACTATGCCTCACATTATGATCCAGAATGTATCCGCTTTATCAAGTATTTTATCTTACCAGATCCATCTCATTTCAACATTATATTTGCTAAATGAAATCTTGCATTAAAGTAAAGTTAGATATTTGAAATTTTCACAAATGTTTTTTTTTTTTACTTTTGGTTACCATGGAGATTTGGATTATTTGTACTTTAGGCAATCAGTGACAGACTCTCAATGCATCTTAGCACAACAATCAGGAATGCTGAACTTTATAACCATTTCTTTAGAATCTTACTTTCCAAACTTTTTTAGTATTTGATTTTACTATTTATTTTTCTCATTTAAGACAAGAGCTGTAGGAAAACAGCAAAGTTTACACAATCAAAGAATATTTGAACAAGAGGCCGAAGGGGCCTTAACGGTCACCTGAGGTGTTAATCATTATTTGTTGTTGTGATGTCACAGCTAGTAATCCATATAACATATCTGGGACTGGACAAGAAGGTGGCTGAAATTTTAGCCAATTTGACCCTTTTAGGTCCCAGTGTGGAGTTAGATCCACATAATTCATAGGTTTGGTTTGGCTTTGACCATGAAACTTCCTGAAAAATTTGATTGAAACAGTTCAGTGGTTTTGGAGAAGTAGTCAAAAATTTGAAGTGTTTACACACAGAAAATGAAAGACGGACAATGCATGACATCAGACAAAAGACGATAACAACAGATCAAGTATGACTTCATCTCTGGTGACCTAAAACTTTAAACCTGTAAATATGTTTTAAATATTAAAATTGTTTGTGTTGTTTGTGTTGTTGTGTTGTTTTGTCTGCACTGCGTTGATGTTGGGAGTCACCTCCAGAACCATTCTCCTAAATTAATACAAATATAAACATCAACACTTATACCGAAACTTTAACCCAACAATGCTAAAAACAGCTTGTGCCAAGATGATGCAGAGAATAATTGTTATCTTTATGCTTAAGTGCATTAGGCGACATTGATCAATCTACTGCCCTGAGCTGTGCTGCATCCATGCTGCAACCAAGCTGTGATTTCATGCTGCAACCATGCTGCAATCATGCTGCAATCATGCTGCAACCATGCTGCAATCATGCTGCAAATTCATGAGGGTCATCACAATACTAAGCACCTCTTGTTTTTGTAATAAACTTTACATGTTTTCGATACCTAAACTGGGTTAAGAACATCCGAGAAGAGGAATAAATCCACTGGACAGAATTATAATCAGGTGACATATTGAACAATCAAACTGGTGGACAGAATACGCAACATAATAGTGAGGTTCAACAAAACTAGGCCTTAAAGTTGTTGTAGGCTCATAAGAGTCCTTGGTTACTAAGATTATCGCGGCAAGTAAACCCAGCATATTATACCTAATTATCATCCATTATAAATAGAACTCATTAATAATTGTTGAGAACAAAGCAACTGTCTGGCTGTGCATTCTCTCGAGCAAGTAAACATTTCTAATAATGCAACAGAAATATTTATCAACATGCAGAGGTCTGCATCTCACTAAAGTTTGTGAGAGGAAGAGAGCTGTATCATATTAAGGTCGAATGAGTGTATTGATAAACGGAAATAGGAAGTACATCCCTAGTTGAAAATCCAATGTAGGGAGACAGTATCACAATTTCCGCATATTCTCAGACCATTTTGTTTTACAAAGTGCCGAAAATACAGGAAAAGTAAGTAGAAAACATTGTTGATAATTATATTACGCTCTTATTAAAGTATTTCAAAGCAATCCAGGCATTAATTCAGGGGTTTTTATCAATGAGTCACATGTGTCCATTTTTCTGTACTTCAGGAAACGGGCTACATATATTTCACTACGGTATACTGTAAAGTTTTTTCAAGAAAGATAACTCTTACCTGCAATTACTGTGTATATGGGTTTTATTATAAAATGTCAACTTTTAATCGTTTATATATAATTTATTTGACATCATTTCAGCATTTATTAAATTGATATACATTAATGCAATACTAATCTATGGCAGTATCATTTTTATTGTCATTATTTTTCAAAAAATTGTGTCTTTCATTTTTGTTTCAAAAGTCACTCCTTTTTACATAAATTTCCATTTAAATTCCTTAAAATTATGACAACCTATATTTTTTTTGTGGCAGAAATTTTCTTTACTTCAAAGCAATATAACTACAAAATTTTAAGAAATTCTACTGAGAAATGGTGACACAATCCTATTACCTTAATAGGGGAAAGAAAGGTGGTTTGAAATTTACGTGGTAATTCGATTCTTGACGGTTCATCATTACGAACGTGTTTTAGAAATATTTTATCGAACATTATTACTCTTTTTTTTCCCATAAGATAGGTATGAGTTTAAGGAACCGTTAAGAAGTCGTCGCGATGTCCGAATTCTCATTCCCGGATCAGGAATGACGGACTTAAGTGAATATATGCGAAAGCGGTTGTTATTCCACTATTTCTCAACCCTAAAATTGCTGTGCTCGGGACATTCTTTCTCACCACTGCATCATTTCTCACCCTGGTGAGAAAATGTGTTAGGATTAGACATATTTGCCGTTTGCATGATTTTGGGCGATTGTGATGTATTTAATATATTCGTGTTCAGAATACATGGAGTTTATTCATTTGAGACGTAACACTGAAATACAAATAACGAGTGAAGACAAATTTATTTCGTTTCCCTGTCCAGATCTCGACATCATATACAATATTGTGTTGATCAGAAGTGTATATCAAATTCTGTTCACTGCAAAGGCCAGCCTAAATGGTCAGCATGTCATGCACCATGTACAGTAAACTATGCTTAAATAAGTTCGATTTGTTTCCAGCCAATATGAGACTATTTCTGTAATTATTTTAACAAGTCTTCAATCTCTTTTCGAAACGGTAAATATTTCCAAAATTCTAGAATTAATTGAAATTTCTTAGTCTGTTCCAAAGGATAAAACTGCCACTTTTGATATAGAAATAACATATGTCGTCCACATTTTCTTCCCTTTTCTTTTACATAATTAAATTGATTATTTAATTGGACATAAAGACATCTTCTGTGATAATGTGCCGTTAATGTACTAGTATTATAATTATTTTAGCACAAGGCTGCCACAGTTGCTAGTCTAATGGTTCCTCACAATCATTGTATAATTTAATACAAGTTAAATATATCACAATAATAAAAAAAGGCCCACCTGAGTTATAAATATTGGTACTTTTCATTGCTTATAAGTAAAATGGATAGAAAATTGTAATTAAATGAAACTAAATCGCTCATTTTGTCACTAAAGGGAAAAAAAATAAATTATTCTAATAGATTGTTTCGGTATTAAATGAGAAATAATTGTTTTTGTCATTTAGGGAAATTTTCCCCTTCGGTCTACAAACGGGGTAGATGAGAATATTACTTTCTGATTCCATCTTATAGCAATTTCATCATAATTTTCATAGAAATATCTCCTGCTGAAAATGGACCCAATGCACTCAAAAGTGTCTTTTTTCTATATAACTATGGCAAACTGTATCCCTTCCTAATGGGTCAAATGGTGACCCAGGATAATTAATTAACCAATTAGATACAGCACCTAGGGAACTGTCCATCAATGTAGTGTATTTGATTTTGGTAGAACTTAGTCTGAAGAATTTTTTTTTTCAATTTAAGCAAATGATGATGATGATGATGCTGATGCTGATGATGATGATGATGATGATGAAAAACTGTTTCCTGCCAGAAAAAAAACCCCATTTTGTATTGCATATCACTGAATATTTTAACTTAGTAGGAATAACTTTATGTGTGAAAGAAATTAAGTTCTTACCATGACTATTTCGTCGACATATTATCATTTTGGACAGCGGACGCTTATGCAGCGGGGGTTACTTCCCCTTGATCGCCTTGGTGGCGAACAAACTTGACCTAGCTGATAACCACCGGATTCTCTTAAGAACGGGCCCGCCTTTATTGTCTCATTGGAATTACGTTTTTAATTGTGTCATTCGTTAGATAGTTTTATACTTCTGAAAGTTCCTAACCTTTTCTGAGTCTATTACATATCGTTTTCGTTTATTTTTTTTAATTTTTATCCTAGTAAATTTTTATTGTGATAACTGAACTTATTCCAAAAATTTTTTGAGCTTGTTCTGCAATTCCATCCTGTTTATAAAGTTAACATTTATTCACAGAATCACTGATGACATAGTTGCCTTTTGTACAAATATACTCATGATGGTTTGAGCGGTCGAGACCATGCATATGATTGACAATACGTAAGAGTAAATGGGAGGGTGTGAGCATGTATGTTGATCTACTGTAATTGTAAAACATTCTTTTGAAAAATAAACAATTACAAAAAACCTAAAACCTTTGTTGAGTTTTCCCATTCAGGTAGTAACTCATGCTTTATATTTCATTGCACGAACAACAGTTTCCTGCCAGAAAAAAGAAACATATTGTATTCCATATCACTCAATATTTTAATTTAGCAGGAATAACTTTATGTGTGAAAGACATGAAGATCTTACCATGACTGTTTTGTCGACAAATTATCGTTTTGGACATTAGTCTCGTTCAACCAGACGCTTGATCACTTGTAATTCAAGAGTCTGGTCAAACACAGTACTTTAAAAATACCATCACCAGAGGGCAGTGTTTTTACTTTCGTTTCCGGATGTTATGTCAATGCCGTTTAATCATTTCAAAGAATAACGTATTTAATGAAAAAAAAACTTACCTGTACATGTTTTCCTGAAGTATCCGTTTATTCACTATTTAATATCGAGAAAATGTAAGAAAATGTGTCGAATCTCAAAAATAATGTCATATATTTCCATTGAAAAAATCATAACTGAGCACAAAGCCAACAAGGCTAACTGAGGTTGGAAAAAGCATGTAAAACAATTGAGATTTTACCTGTACACCATTCAAAACACTACATGATGATACTCATGATGGTTTAAGCGGTCGTGAACATGTGTTTCCTGAATATCTTCAGAATTATATCCAATATTCTTAAATAATTAATAACTACTTATTTTACATATTTAATCATCTGAATTGTCACTTATCACGTTACTTGACCTCCTTAACATTGGTGTAGAAAATTAATTTGTAATGGTTGCTTGCCTACACTTACAATTAATTGACAACTTAAATTTACAATGTCGGACATTTATTTGCATATGTATATATATGTATCACTAAGTACTTCGGATATTTCTTAACTGATTCCTTTAACCATCAAAACATTTGTTACCGGGGGTCGTAAACACAACAGTAGTAATTTTGTTTCGTGTTGAATATTGATATCAGGATAAAATAAACCTAAAAAGACCAGACACACATATTTACCACAATATCCTTTCTAGAAACAGACATTATTCAGGCAGTCAATCACGTGAAAGATACACACGGCCTTGCTCAAACCATTGTCAAATTACCAGGCTTCTGTGGCGAACAGATAAGTAGACCTTCACAGGTTCTGCTTATAAGTATTTCTACGTAAATCGCTCGCGCGCGCTTACCTAAGAAGTAGAAAGTGGAGAGCAAATAAATTCAGGCATGCAAAGCAGCTGTTTTGTGCTGAGGTGTGCTCATGTCAAAGTCACGTCCGACTGGTTTGGGAACATTCAACAGAACACATGTGCACTTAAACTGGACAAAGTTAAGTAAACAACAGGTAACACAGGTACACGTACAACAGAACACATGTGGACTTAATTTGGACAAAGTTAAGTAAACAACAGGTTACACATGTACATGTACAACAGAACACACTCAAGTACTAAAATATATAAAATGGAATACACAGGTATTGTCTCTTAATTGTTTTCTTACCTGTTTGTAGAAATACTGGAGGCAAATATTATTGAAGACAGCATCATTACAAAACAAGATGTTGATATACTTATAAATATATAAAGGATATACAAATCAACAAAAATAGAAAATGTGGCGGAAAACATACACAGTTTCATAGGAAGTTTTCGTGTTCAAAATTCACAATGTACATGGTTTATATTCTGAAGATAAAGTATACATAGGACGGTACTATTTCTTGGCAGTATGTAAATGATATTATTTGGATAACATATCTTATATTACATTCTACTGAAGAAATTTAAACTACCTCAACCGACATTATTTATTACCATAGCACCATTTTAACGTACACTAGAATGTATTGGGTGTGGAAACGAAAAACGTTGTTTTTTATATTAATTCTGCTGTTTTAAGAAATGAATCTTGAAAACAAAATTCGGATATAGCTGAATAAATGTAGACTCTTCATTACAGGTGTTTTATTTCCTATTCAACTTAATTATTTTTCTTTTAAAAACAAATATCTTTTCTACATATAACCAGCAACGGGTATTGAAATAAAATGTAACATTTTGTTCTTATCTACGAAAACAACAAACTATGACAAACTAACGCCTTAAAACTAGTTATACAAAGTAATCCCATACGTCAACATGCAAGTATCGCCTAAAAGCAAACACATTTCAACGTATTTTTAAAGTTAATATAACTATACACTTTTGGCGATATACTATAACAATACAGTCCAATCGGACCACGCCTGGCTATTTCTAGGAAGGTTTCGAGCTTGCGACAGAAATTTGTGAAGTGCTCCGGTTGGCCTACAGTCAGCCTTGGAACAAACGTAAACATTGCATTAATGTCAATTTGATACGACTGAACACTGGGTTTAACATGTTTTTCTTGGGTTGTTTACAAATCTCTCTAGTGTGAGGGTAAAAAATCATGTCAAAGGAATCCGGTAAATACGATTTAGAGGCCTACCATAAAGTGTATTGATCTCAATGCAATACCATTAGATACGATAGTATACGTTAATATGAGATTTTATATGATTAATATTACATTAAAAGATGAAAGCATCTTTCCTTTTGCCTTTCAAAATACACAGTTATGTAGGCCAGACTGTATATATTTATGGGAACACATACTCATACACAGACTGGTTACGTTTTAAAATTAGCCTTTTCAGTGAGCCAAGTGAGTTCAATATATACACCGAACAAAAGTGTTACCGTAAATTTCTTCCTTTTCTCCATAACAAAATTAATTCTGTTGCATCATTTTATGATTAGAATTAGCATCCGAAATCCAGCATCAACTTTTTTAGTGCTGCGCCTTTTCCTTCACGGTATAGATATTCTTCAGTCAATGAATATATCAGGCACTTTTTTCTGCTCTCCAAAGCTGTCATAGTTTTCTTTTTAAAATATAGTTTGTTTTGGTAGTTTGAACCACTCGACAATTTCCGTGAAATAACAATCAGACCATCTCAGCCATTTTCGTGAAATATGGGCGAAGTGGTCTGATTTAGTTATTTTACTGCAATGACAAAGACAAGTTTTATTCTCACAAACTGTTTACAGTGTAGAGAATTTACATATACATCCTTATAACAATTTACACAAACAAATCAGGGTGTTAATGGACAGTGTTAATTCGCTCAATTATGTGCTTAAAAATTTTTACAAGTGAAATTAATTCTTCATTATTGACATAATTAAATAATGTATTGAACTTGAAAGTACTAGGTCTTTCAAAATAATATCTAGACATACATTTTCTTCTGTTTTGCAGTATTTGGTGATCATTACAATTAAACAAATAATGATATTCATCTCCTATTTCATTCAGGTCGCAAAGAATACAGTATTATAAATTAACAATAAACATTTGCTAGTCTTGGAGGGAGATCTAACCGGTACTTATCGAATAATATGTCATGTTTATAGATTCTGTAATTGGTCCCTTTAGGTGAATTGAAAACATCGCTTCTCTAATTATTAATGAATTTATCTTTGAGTGTATAGAAAACTGTATTTTGCAACCATTGGAATTCTTGACTTTCAAATATATGAATTACATTACATTCATCAATGATATTTATTTTCAATACAATTAGACTATTGAGTATTATAGTTTATAATTATCTTATACATTTTATTACTTTTTTATAAGGTATTGGTTCTAACAATTTGGCCCAAAATCCAATCATTCGAATTTTGATATTTACACTCAGAGGAACTCTTCCTAGTTCTCCATAAATCATGAAATTGGGTGTCGATGTTTTCTCCTGAAGAATATGTTTACAGAAGATCAAATGTAAACGTTCTAAAAGTTTGTAATCACACTAACATCATACTGCAGCACCGCCCCCTGTACGTCTATCGTCGGTGTACTATGTACTTTCTTCTCTATCAGCTCATTTTCTGTTCAGACTTTGGGTTATTTGGAACACTGTTGCCATTTGACAACTTCTGTAAGATGCCAAGTTGTTCCACCCGTTGTCAGTATAATGTGACCGGGCGGAAAACTGAGCTAGGTGCCTTCGGCATGTTATTTAAGTAAGATAGCTCTATAAAGTCTGCATCAGAGCTGCGCAATTACAAGGAGGCAAATACATCAACACATCTTGCCTCCTCCACACACACACACACCGACATACACACACACACTGAAGCACGCATACAAAACACACATGGAGACACGTCCTTAAATGACATTAGCTGTTGATAGGACGTTAAACAAAATAAAACCAAAACAAATCCTTATAAGTTTTATTAGGAAGAATAAACTAAGCTGACAATGATGGATGCCTTCTTTTTGTGTGACATATTTTGGCCTCTGGTCAACCTTAGATTAATCTGCTCGTGGACTGTCCGTCACCGAGGTAGACTGACCATGACCTTATAGGTGGAATATATTCTGGCACGGTTTGTTTTATCATTTTCTATTTTAAAAATGAATATTATGCAGCTAAAACATGTAAATTTGTAGCTTTATGGAGGGTTTTATTGACATCTTTTTACCTTTGCTAAATTTCTACATATGGTTTGGAAATATTTAGACATTCCTGATTTGTATTCGGTTTACCTTTAGTACAACTGTTGAGACCTAAATGGACGGGACTCCCATAAGGTGCTGATATTCTATTCAAAAGAGATATACGTGGTCAAGAAGGTCACATCAAACTTTGGAAAGAAGAAGTTCTCCAGCAAAATCCACCTCTTTGAATCTTTAAAGATGGACATAAGACACACGTGATTTAACATCTTTAGTGATATACTGTCAGTGAAATGTGATATGATTAATTGCACGTATTTAAAGCTTTTAGAAAAGATAAAAAAAAATTGTGTTCAGATTTCAATTTTAAAACTATTAAGCTTCAACAAAAACCAATGTCAAGTATGTTACTCAAGGCTTCAGTGTTGTTTAAAAGATAACATAACAAACAGGGTACTATCCTAACTCAACACACGTCTCGAGCTTGCACAAATCTGGTACTGTCCTAACCTAACAAACACGCTAGGCTAACATAAATCTCGTAACCCATCAATCACAAGAAGCTAACACCAATCTGATACTGCCCTAACCCATCAGGCACATCAATGTTACACAAGTCTAGAACTGTTGTAACCCAACAGACATCTCAAGCTAACACAAATCTCGTACTGTTCCAACCCAACTGACACATCAAGCTAACACAAATCTCGTACTGTTCCAACC
>JAUMHH010211603.1:0-12705 GCA_032359455.1 Chlamys rubida | reverse complement strand
CCGCATTCCTCGCTTCAAAACAGAAACCCCTGGCGCCACACAACAGAAACCCCACATGAGGGGTAGGACAGGGTGGTTACTGTTAGAGCAAAACAACTAGAAATTTAGGCCACAAGCATACTAATACGTACTCCAAATGCCCACTAGACTGTCATAGTTTTTAAAGTCTCGGCAATAACAGGGCCTTTCAGCCAAATTGAATCCCACAATTTTAATTTGTCAAATACAAAGCAGGCAATAATTCTGGGAAGCCTAGTCTCAGCAATCGGAGGGCTTTGCAGCCAAATTGAATCTCAAAGTTTTTAAATTCAACGTCAAATCATAAATGAGCAAAAGGTCTGGGAAAAGTTGAAAAAGAAAATAAAAAGACTAGAAGGACAACTACATTATATTCCCATCAACGATTATGCAAGTAAATTTTGTTGAGATACTGGCCTAAATGTTTACAAGTTGTCCAGGAAATTAAAGCTTTCATCAATGGACAGTACACCGACAAATGGACAAGTTGATTCCAATATATCACCCACCCTACCTTTGTTGGCAGGGTTTAACATACATGCCAGATTTCCTGGAGACTACTCTGTGGGTTTACAATCATTTAAGGGAATTTGGGTCAAAACAAGGGAGTTTGTTTTATTTAAGTGCAACACTTGATTTATTTTGCTCAGTTTTACAGCCGAATACAGGCTGTTTCCCCTAGCTAAAAAGTGCCTTATTTTCCCAAAAAGACAAAAAAATGAGGAATTTATTCCCAATTTCAATACAAATAATGCTATATTTTCCCAATTCATAAAGGAACAGGCTGTTGTAAAATTCAGGTAAAAAAAGCAGTTAAATGAATTAAAGTGGCATTTTTCATGGCAAAAAGCCCTATCTTATCTAACTAATTTAATGAAATAAATTACAAAATATTTAAGTAAGGAACATTGTTTTGACTTTGGGAGAGATTTTTTGTATTATTGATAATTCTAACACGATTCGTTTGCAACGCGTGTTTTGATTGGATACGGACCATGTTCTAATCTGCGATAGAATCATGATCAATCGTGTTAAGCTCCTCCCATCCCATAGGGATTTTTTGTATTATTGATAAATAAATAGCATAAAGTTTACAAAACAGAATATCAAATAGTTGAGATAAACTGAAGAAGCAGGATTTACAAAATTTAGGACGGGTCAATATTTACAGCAGCCACAGTACTACTGACGTTAAATTTAGAAGACAATAAACTTTGAACTGCGAATTTTGGTGAGTTAAATTTGCAAGGATAACAGTTTTTTACTTTGTTCATTTTCATTTGAACTTCTGGGCAATGTAATAGAATCTGGAAACATGCATTTAACAAGAGGACAAAAATAATCAGCTTTGAAAAAAAAGCAAACTGTGTTCAGCATCAAGCATAGACTTGTCACAATAGACATCACCTACACTGTACATGCTACAACGCAAATCTCCATTTATTGCTATCACAAGACAACAACAACAAATTCTGTTGGTAAACAAAATATTTAATGGATGTACAAAATTTACATGTTATAAGATAGCGATAATTTAATGTATTTACAGATGTGAAGAGTTATAAATAAAAATTCATTATCTTGTTCAGAACGACCACACAGACTTTGCTTCCAAATATTTATACATTGTATATCACAGTATTTGTTTTGTCCAAAACACATTCCCAAAAAAGCCCATGTTTCCAAATCTCTTCCCCTTACGAAACAAGAAAGTACAATAATGAAAAAGGCACACTTTTTTAATGTTAATAAGTATAGTTGAAAGTATCATATCATGCACAAAATGAAAACTCCATTCTTGCAAGGGAGATAACTCATAAGAGTTTGCAATGTCATTACAAACTTTCAGGAGATAACTCAAAATAGGTCCCATCTTGTAAGGAAGTGAACAAATATTGTGCAAGGGAGCTAACTCTTATTTTGTAAGGGGAGATCAATAATTTCTTGGAAAAGATGAAAACTTGTGCACTTCTCAACACGATTGTATACAGAGCTGAAGATGGGGAGACAAATTCCTTTTTCCATATTAACTGATAGAAATGGCAGTCTAATTATAAAGATGGAGTTCCCTATAAGTATTGTATCTACAAATAACATGGTTTTATGAAAATGTGGAATTCAAAACAATTTTTCTTTTGAAGACCTTCATTGTGTGCTCTTAAATACAGAAGCAGTTTATTCCATAATTTGTTGTCTTTGAGCGAACTGGAGTATTTAAATGACCACATTTTAAGAATGAATGCTTCCACTATACTGGTCATTATTAATTCTCAAGTTATTCACAGTGATGTCATGTTTTTTCAAACATTACAAATACACATCTTCTCTTTTTCAATTGTACTATCAAGACCAGTGTGGAATTCATCATCATCAGTTGATATAGTTTGATGTTTCTTCAATTCTATCAAGCCAAGGTATCTCAATCTTGTTCAGTCAACTGTCAAGATATCTATATCACAGAGATCTATGAAACCTAGGACTGTGGTCAATGTAGTTCCTACTTTCCACAAACAGTTACTTAGTCCAGTTTTTTGCTTGATATCTTGCACATTGTCACATCACTTGGTTATATGAGCCCACCCCGTCCCACCCGCCCATGTAAAGCTACGCTCCATTACTCGGCTGGAGCTTCCTGTTCAGCCTGCTCCGTCGGTGCTTCCTCTTGTGGTGCCTCCTCCGCAACTGGTTCTGCTGTCTCACCTTCTGCGGGCGCCTCGGGGGCCTCTGTTGTCTCTGCAGGTGTTTCATCTTTTTGTTCGTCACCCTCGGGCTTTGCCTCACCTTCCGTTTCTCCCTCCTGTGGGGCCTCGGCTCCCTCCTCGGGCTTTGTCTCCTCTGCCTGTTGTTCACCCTCGGGGGCTGGTGGTGGAGCTTCTCCTTCAGGAGCCTCTGGTGGTTGTTCTGTAGGAGCAATGTTAAAAGACCATTAATTTTTTGAGGAATTTAATAAGCGTTTAAGAGCCAACGTATGAAAATTTTAAGCATTAAAAGATATGTTACATTTTATTTACATTCAAATCAACAGAACTTCAACATGAGTTGTGTAGGATCAATTTCATAATGCCATATAGAATTGTAAGAATTCAATGCTTCAATTTGAAGAAACCATTATTAAAATGCCAACAATGACAGAAAGATTTAATTATTGATATTGTCCAAAAATTCATACAAGCTTACAGAATTGATCATTCTTCTGTTGAACAGTTTAATTAGACAATTGAAATTTTGAGGCATTAACACAGTCTGTAGAGATAAATTTAAATTTAAATCTTTCATAATTATTAACTGATAAACAGACACACAGATTGTAGCATAATTTAAAAAAATCTTTTATTATTTGGGTTTGAAATTTCCTTTCACAAATTGAAAGAAAACAGCTATATAAATCAAATACATATTTGTTTTTATACAAAACTTTAATGATGATAAAAGCATTGTATTTCTTGTTAAAGGTTTGGTTATCTTAATCTTTTCTCAATACCCCATTTTTAACATTTATTCTACAAAAGCTTAATGCTAGACACACTAGAAAAGTACATACACAACAGTAACACAATACCAGAATTATAATAACAACTGAAATTGTGTCTACGACAAGTTTTACATTTTTATACACCAACCAGTAAGCTCTGGATCATCTACAGAAATATGATAGGCACTAGACAGTTGTATTTAACATAAAAACCTTGGCTAACACATTTTGTTTTGCTTGAACTGGAGTGCATGCATATGGTGACTTCTGATTTATTTATTTTTTCCAATTTCTTTTAGTGAACATGCATGTGCAAACTTGATGCTTAAGAATTATACAGATTAATTCATAAGCAACATTCCAGACTAACTCTTAGTCTTATATAATATGGTATAATGGTGACCAATATTAATATGTTTTGAATTTTACAAGAGTAATGGCTAACGCTATGTTTATTTCAATTACATTGTGCTACATTCATATACAGTGCTGAGCTAGTTATTTTATTTGTGTGGTAGTCTGTATCAGAAGCAAGCACTAAAACCTGCTGCTTGTGATCGTAGCGACATTGCAACACGCATGCAGTGCATTTAAATGTTCTTCAATTATTTCTTATAAGAGTTTGTTGGATATGTGACTTCTTTGAGAACTTAACATATATATTCTTAATAAATTAAGATACCAAATTTAAAAAAAAAAAAAAAGAAGAAGAAATTAAAGTACTGTAAATATTGACCGGCTATACTTCTTAGCAGTCATGTGTTCATTGTATAACACTAATATACACACTAAGATTTATCAGATAAAGGTGTGTGCTGACTTTTTCGACTGTAAAGCATATGGTATGTATATTTCAGCCAAAAAAGGAGACCAGATGTTTAAAAAAAATATCCATTCAAATGTTTTCACACAATTTTTATCTACTTATAGGTTATGTATTTTTTATTAATGTACATTGTTGTATAATTAGCATTCTTGCAAACTGTTTTAAAGTAATATGTTGAAATATTTCAACATGAAAAACGATAACAATAAAAACATCCAAACGTTCTACAACAGACAATCTTGGAATAAAACACAAAAAAGTCTGGATCTGAAAGAAAATGATAATTGAACATAACAGGGAAAACACGGGCATGCTACAACAACGTCAACATGAAACGTCAGATAAGCAACAATCTAGCTCCACAATGTCGGAACATTCTGAGAATATCAAATTTCATTCCCCAGTAAAATCAAATCAATGGAAAACAAGTTCAAAAATATTGAATGGCAAATAACTAAAATATTTTTGTGGAGTAATAACTTTATTATTATAAGTTTAAAAGATTTAGATTTAAAATGTAATGCTTTAGAGAAGAAAATGTAATAGATATTCTGAACACCCATTCTTTAACAACAATTGTGTGTGGTCTAAGTGAAACTATATCATTCATTTTGAATTTGAAAAAAATATCTTCAATTATTCCTGTATATTACAGAACTCCAGGGTCAGGACTAATAATCTCATTCACCCCTGAAATTTCATGATGAACTATTCCAACCTTTGAATTGGAAAAGTTAAAATATGTCTTCAGGGGTGAATGAGTTAAAGTTTGTCAACACATTGTGGAACTAGGACAAATGCTGCGTGCTGGACACATGCTGACCAATGATTGACCACTGCTGGACATCATCAATTGTTTACCTGAACATGATTGGATGGGTTAGTGATGTCATGTTAGTGATTAGCCTGGAAAAAAGACAAACATTGACGGAAATTGGTTTTAAGTTCCATACAACATAGTAACAGGCGTCAGTCACACCGTCTTTCCATCATTGTTTTAGAAAGAATGGTTTCCAGTTCATGTAAAGTTGTTAAAATACAGTGATAAATCTACTGAGTTCTGAGTATTATACAAATAGAACTTGTATGGGACTCAAAATTTCTCGAAATACTTGAATTTAACATTGTGGGACCCATCATTTTTGGCAACAGTTGAAAAGGACCCATGAAAATAAACTAGATTAATCACTGAAAATATGCAATTATTTCTGTCACTACATCAATGTAATAAATTAATAACATTTATTTGATAGAATTTTTTTTTAATTTCCGTAATTTCTTTTAAATCTATTTACTTCTCTCTGATGCAGCTGAAGATGGGTTTTATTTCGTTTCTGCCATTTTTCATCAATTATCTTTCTAAATAGTAGTGTCAGCTGTCATACCAACATACAAATGCATCAGATATATTTTCCCCACCGTTCTCCTTATAAGCAGAGCTAGGAATGTGATCACACTCACAGACTTGTAGAGTAGTAATACTTTGTGTTTGAGCTCCAACTAACTTATTCTCCCCCGAGATTTTATAATGAACTATTCCAACCTCTGAATTAGAAGAGTTCAAATGTGTCTTCAGGGGTGAATGAGTTAAACTCATCATGCAAACAATTTACACCATCTTTTTTATACCATTGCTTTCCACCAAACCCTAGGCCTCTCCATGTGAAGGAAAAATTTCATCAAATAAAATAAACCTTTTTCCATATCTCATCAAACCACAAATGCATCCATTCACCCCTGGATACCTAAGCTCCACCTCCATGACCCCAAGCTCTGCCCCAAGCTCCACCTCCTGGGCCCTAAGCTCCACCCCAAACCCCAAGCTCCACCTTCTGGGCCCTAAGCTCTGCCCCAAGCTCCACCTTCTGGGTCCTAAGCTCACACCTAGGAACCTTAGGTCAGGCCAAAACTAAGCACTGCTTCCAATTTCACCAGCTCCATCCTCACCTTGACTTGACTCCTCCTCCTTTGCAGCTTCCTCGTCCTCCTCCTCTGTTTGTAGATGGATGGCTGTCACTTGACCTGCCTTCCACTTGGGGATGATGTTTGCTGACGCCTCCTCATCCTCGGCTCCCTTATCTTCCTTATCCTGTAGATTCAAGTGTCAATGTGGCAATCATTTCATAATGAATGTTAAAATCTTGTGTCACTCATTCAATCCAGCATGCATGTGAAAGCTGTAGCCTTGAAGGATCGTCTTGATTGAAATGTTTGACACTGAACTTATGTCTCATTATAATAAATACAAATTGCAACATGATACAAACATTGGATAGTATTGCTTCACTTTCTGTCAGTTATTTTCTGGGCCATTTCAAATTTGAGAAAATGTACCATTTCCCAAATAAGAGAACAGGAAACTGTCTGTTATTTCAGGTATAATAAATCAATTACACTCCCTGTCAGTCACTTGGCCTCTGACCCCTCCAATCAATCACTTGACCTCAAACCTATCCAGTCAATCACCTGACCTCTGACCTCTTCTGTCAGTCACTTGACCTGTGACTCTTCTAATCAATCACTTGACCTCTAACCCCTCCAGTCAATCACCTGAACTCTGGCCTCCATTGTCAGTCACATGACCTCTGACTCCTCCAATCAATTACTTGACCTCTAACCCTTACAGTCAATCACTTGAGCTCTGACCCCTCCAGTCAATCACCTGACATCTTACCCCTCTTGTCAATCACTTGACCTCTTACCCCCTCCAGTCAATCACCTGACCTCTGACCCCCTCCAGTCAATCACCTGACCTCTGACCTCCTGTCAATCACTTGACCTCTGACCCCCTCCAGCCAGTCATGTCTCCTTACCTGTTCTATAGGGATGTATTCACCATGCTGTTCACATCCAATATCAAACACGTATTTTCCCTTTCCCATTGGCTGAAACACAAACAAAACCATTGAGGAATAATTTCTATCTACATATTTTGAGATATATATCAAGGGCAGATGATTTGAACAGCCTTGTATGATTTAATCATAATCGGACTGTCCATTATCCATTATAAATAAATTCTATTGCCAATTAATTTTCAAATGTCTATAACTTGATCAGAGTAAGAAATTAGATTTTATTGTACAACTTTATATACATATTTAATATGAATGTCTAAATTTTATCATTATAGGACAGGCAACACTTATTGTAACATGGGCATATAGAAGTATTTCCCACAAATTTGGAAAACTGAGTGAAGCCAAATTTAACTTATTGAGAATTTAAACAAATTTAAGAAGGAAAACCTTCTGGTCAAATTATATGGCGTGACTTGTCTTATCTTTTGGCACGATTATTTTACCAACCTTTACATAATAATTGAGTTGATCTCCCCTTACCTTATCATCACGGAATACTCCCACATATTTATGATTTGTGTGCACCAGTTCGCCGTGGCCCTCCCGTTTGCCGTTCTGCCACCGTCCGACATATTTTGTGCCTGTTGCGGCGTATGTGTAGATCCCCTGTCCGTGTCGTACATGATTTTGCCAGTCACCCTCATAAACATCTCCATTAACATAAAAATATTTACCAAACCCACACCGCTGGTCATCTACCCAGCCACCTGCAAAAGTAAAATTCAAAAAATGTTCAACTTAGTTTCGTCAAAGACACATTAGCATGGAAATAATTAAACACATCATGAAGTAAATATTCAAATTTAAATAAATAATCAATATTAAAACCTGTTTGGTTATAGGAATTGGAATGAACATTTTTTAGTCTGACAACTTACTAAGTGAGGACTAGAAACATTAAATAATTTTTGGGAAAAAATTGTTATTCTAAAAAATTAAGGTATAAAAGTGTTGATGATAGGAATATAAGACTTTATAAAACTAGTTCCAGTAAACTTAAACACTTGGATGATACAGAACATGTGTATGTATTATAGTTCAGCTTCAGATTACTTTTGAGGGTCAAACATTTTGAAACAAATATTTGAAACAAATTCAGTTTTTTTAATCCCTTTTATCTCGCCACCTCTATTCAAATTGTTCCACCATCCAACAACCATTTGTAAATTGCACTCCATTTCCCTTCCCCCCAACCATCACTTGTACATTACAACGTATTTCCCCTTTATTATCCAAAGCTATGATCAGCTAACAAAGCTGTTTCCATATCTAACCCCTTGACCTAGTAACCAAGGTGGTGGAATCAAGTCTTTATTATGAATGTAATCTCGGAGTCTCTATGAAATAAATAAAAAATGATAATTTTCCGGAGCGATATAAATGCATAAAATGTTACCTTCATATTTTGAACCATCTGGGTATATAAATGTTCCCTGTCCGTGCTTTTTGTTCTTAATGTATTCTCCAATGTATCTGGCACCGTTCTTAAACCTGGAAACAAAATTAGTGTTACATGTATAGCTTCCATATAATATTATTCAACTTAAATTCAGTAATTTTAATATTGCATGAACATCATGCAAATTCTTTTAATACATTTTGTATAATAAATGTATATATATGTAATTTATACTCCATTTGAAAAGTAACACAAAAATGAAGTAGCCAGGCCTCAACAATAAATAAAAAAAAAATAGAAATTCTGGTCATGCACAAGCATGTATGAATTTTTATTTTCCATCCCAGTCATTGTTTATAATTCTGAAGTTCTAAACTATTTTCAAACTTAAACAAAAAATCAAAAATAAAATCAGTATACTAAAGGTAAATTTTATTCAAGGATTTTTTTTTGGAATTTGAGCCGGCTAGAGGTCAGGGTTTTTTTCAGTTTTTATTATAATTCATTCAGAGGCTGGACTTCAGTAGCATTAAATTAGACAAGAAATGTGAATACAGCGTAGTATACATATTATTCGTTCTTCAATTACAGGAGACAAAAGTTTTTTTTTAATATTTACTCCGATTATGACATTTAAGAAAGCAACTTCCACTTAACATGTACATATGTATGTGTCAATTGTCAAAATCACACTGCCCCGGTACGGTTGTACTTGACCCTAACACATACCTATACACTCCCTGTCCGTGTCGTTTACCACAATCATACATTCCTTCGTACGTGTCACCGTTTGGCAATGTTGCTTTTCCCTGGCCATGTCTTTCATCGCTTTCATTTCGTCCACCTTCGTATTCCTACAAAACATAAACAAAACCATGATGTCACAGATTTTTATTAATTTTAAGCCAGTTGAGTTGCGGATGTCACTAAACATATTAATATTTTCAGACAAGCCTTACAACAACTCGTACAACATTAGGAGAATGATTCAATGGGATAGTTATAATATTTCATAATCCTTGTCAGGAACTTTCTTTATCGAGGAAACTTGTTTAAGTTGCATTCCATTTACACAGACATGAAATTCGTTTTGAACATGTACGAAATTTTAATTTGTGATGGGAGGAAACAAGTGAAATCATTGCAAATCCTTAAAACTCATTTAAGAGGGATTATTGGTACAGACATATTCCTGAACATCTATATAGGTATTAACAGGTTGGGGAAAACCACCAACTTGCGTACATAATATGCAAACTCGCCGATTATACGCCAGTTGGAGTATGGATTCGTTACTAAAAATAACCCAAATCGCTTTAACAGTAACTTTTGCAATATATTATTAAAAAGTTTATTTTTGCATTTGTATGATACTAATTCATGACTAAATAAAAGCGACTTGGACAAACAATTTGAAAAAGTTCAGATTTAAGTGATTTTGGCTATTTTTAGTAACAATTCCATACCACAATTGGCGTATAATGGGCGACTTTGCGTATTATACGCAAATAAGTTTTCCCCGACCTGATTAAAATGAAACAGTAAATAATCTTCAGATCATTGAAGGACTACTGATAACCTAAAGAAGAAGAAACAAAATGATTGCTTGGTTTTACGTCCGCTTCACTACCGAGTAGTTCCGTTATCCAACAGTCGAAGAAAAGACAGGAAAATGAGTGGAAGGAATAAAGTATGGAGCGAAGGAATAGAAAAAGGAGACAGAGGAGAGAAAATGAAACAAAATATTTCCTCAATTTCATAGGGTTCTGGTGTTGCCAACGGTTTGTTTTCATTTTGTTTGCCTTTCATATCTTTATCAATAAAGATTTAAGTCTTTCGAAATGCCATTATGACTCTGTATAAAATCGTATAAAACATTTCTTTACATGTTTTTACATTTAGTAGATTGAAACAATAAAGTTCAACATTTAAAAACCAAGAATTCATGACGCTGATGAAAAGGCCAACATGTATCTATCAATGAGCCTAGACTGAAAAACTTTTAATAATAATGACATGTGAGATAAACCTATTAAGTTTTATACGTACACTTAAGAGAGAGATTTCTACATAACATTGATAATACTAGAAACCATGTAATTATCATTTAAATGGTGATTATAAACTCGTTAAATATCGTCCCGCTATGGCCATTGCTCATAACCAAATCCAGCATGTTTGATCCGACTCGTTCATTCAGTGAAAATATGGTTTAAATGCGTGCTACCGTTAGTTAGTACTTACGCCTAAATATGGCCCCTGCTCCTCTTCCATCTCTTCTGATCCGATATCAGACATTTTGTGATTTTAAAGTGACTAAACTTAAGACAAATTAGTTCCTCTTCTTTATCGACTGCTGTCTGCTACCAACAGTAATGGCGGACGACATCAACAACCGTTGCTGGGATACACGCCACCTGGTGACAAAGTTTTCGCGTTGGAGTTACTGCCCTTACAGCACGATCAAGACTATACTTGCTGGGTAGGCCGAGCTAGCTAGGCTGTTATCGACGCTTAGGAATGTTATTTACATATCCGAGGTAAATCATTCCAAAACGACAGACTGTGCTAGAAATTGATTTAAATATCACGTTTAATTTTAACATTATGTTTTATGAACGACAATATCTGAGAATTATATAGTCTTCTAACTGTAAAAGTGTTGTGAAAACACATATACTGTATATGGGCCGGTCCCCAAGGCCAAGGGCCGTGTCCGTCCGAAACAAGTCAAGACATTGATCAAAACGCAAAAGAATCAAACGAAAAAGGAAAATATAAGTCACAATGACCTTTATTTAATGTAAATTCGGTGTGCATATTCATGGCCTATGGCCAACAGATGCAAGTAGGTCTTTATTTTGATAATATATTCATATATATACTGACTGACATTAATTAGAGTTCTAGAAGATTAATAAAATGTTAAACTTGTTATAAATGTTAATAAAACGTTGTTTACATTTACATTTTCTGTGCCACATCAAATATTGTTGACCACTTTTGTGCGTAAGTAAATTGAGAACGGCCAAGATAGGATTGACATGATCGGCGTAAGTTCGGCCACGGGGCCCGGTAAGTCCGGTCACCCTGATATTTTTGGTTTTGGGCAAATATTTGATATCTTAGCCGATCAGTTGACTGGGCGGACATTCTCAACGAAAATTTGGCAAGGAAAACTCAATTTTCACATTCCTAAAAAGGAGAAAGTAGATCCAGTAATTTGTGAGCGTAAAGAAAATCATCACCTCAATTCTTTCTAGATTTGTTAATTATCTGTAAGCCGAATCGTTATTTATGGCATACGTGTAACACACTGACTGCTTCGCATAGTGGTATACATACAAGTCTAGAACTGACTTTCGTATTATTGAAACATGAATTAGGGGCAGGTTCGGCCCATGCCCACGCCAATTTCATAGAAAGTCATGAAATTGGCGGGGGAATCTGACGTTGAATGCTTTATGACGTCATGATACCCAGACTGCCTGTCGGAACTCTTCCGATGGAAACAAGATAAACAATTCTTAAAAAAGACGATCAGAATCTTTACTCAAGAAGGGGTTGACCGCCTCGGTGGCTGATCAGATGCAAGATCATGGTGCATGATCACAGAGTTCAAAACCCTTAACATAACACCTCCTCTGACGCTCACCTCACCAGTGGGTTCTCACTCCATTAACTGATCAATCAAAATGTATTCTCAAGAAGGGTTTGACTGCCAGGAGGTCGAAGGGTCAGGGGCATTTAGGTCATCAAGTGCGAAACGTTTAAATGATAAAAACGTATAAATGACAAAACATCTTTTCTTTTGACTACCACCATTTTTCATCGAAATCATATGTTGTACAAGTATAGTTTCTGAAGCATATTTTAAGAATGTGCACTAAGTGACCCCATATGAGCACACACATTTTTCTTCGCAAGGGTGGCGTTCAGATCCCTTTTGAGCTTATATTCTGATCGTCAAATCCAAAGCATCGTTTTATGTAATGTTCATGAAAATCCACATGTGAGGAAGGCTTTGGGTTCTGTCCCCTGGCCGAGACATACCAGAGTCTGTAAACATTGTAGTTTCTACTCCTGCTTAACGCTCACTGGTTCGCCCGTTGTCAGTATAATGTGACCG
>JAUMHH010211592.1:0-12706 GCA_032359455.1 Chlamys rubida | reverse complement strand
TACTGTCTAATGTCAGTAGGTACACCTCTAGATCTATAATACTGTCTAATGTCATTAGGTACACCTCTAGATCTATTATACTGTCTAATGTCAGTAGGTACACCTCTAGATATATTATACTGTATAATGTCAGTAGGTACACCTCTAGATCTATTATACTGTATAATGTTAGTAGGTACACCTCCAGATCTATTATACTGTTTAATGTCATTAGGTACACCTCTAGATCTATTATACTGTCTAATGTCAGTAGGTACACCTCTAGATCTATAATACTGTCTAATGTCAGTAGGTACACCTCTAGATCTATTATACTGTCTAATGTCAGAAGGTACACCTCTAGATTTATTATACTGTATAATGTCATTAGGTACACCTCTAGATCTATTATACTGTATAATGTCAGTAGGTACACCTCTAGATATATTATACTGTCTAATGTCAGTAGGTACACCTCTAGATCTATTGTACTGTCTAATGTCAGTAGGTACACCTCTAGATCTATAATACTGTCTAATGTCATTAGGTACACCTCTAGATCTATTATACTGTCTAATGTCAGTAGGTACACCTCTAGATATATTATACTGTATAATGTCAGTAGGTACACCTCTAGATCTATTATACTATTTAATGTCATTAGATACACCTCTAGATCCATTATAATATTTAATGTCATTAGGTACACCTCTAGATCCAATATTCGGTTTTAATTGGTTTGTTTTTCAGTTTCATGTATTTTATTAGCCCAGACCCGTGTTCCCTTTCTAAGCAACATGTAGACCTCATTGTATTGTATTAATGTATTTAGAGGTAACTGATATAGACAGAGTACAAGATCTGTGGTAATGTCTACTATGTGCCAGTCATAAATAAATATAAAAAACATATTTTGTCAACAAAATACAAGAAATTTTGAACACCAATTACTGTTTCAAGTGTGTACATCTGACTTTTTGACCATTTGACATGAATTAAGCAGGTTACAAGTTGTCGGCTTGGGCACACAAATTGTTGTCAGCAGGAGAACGGTTTCATGAATACAGGCCCAGGTTTTTAAGCTGGTTTCAGCTGGCTGATATGTTTTTGACGATCCTGAAGAGAAATAAAACAAAACACTGCAATTTGTTTCCGGCATACTGCAATTTTAATTCTTACTCTGGAAATGATTACTCATGTTTGAAAATGACATAAGAATAGATACAAACTGTGTCAGACAAAGGGAAATTGATGAAATATGAATGCACCGGTCTATGAGGAGATGATGTAACGGCTGATGTGATTGGATGATGTAACAACAGATGGTTGAATGAGAATTATGAAACAACTGCTGTCATTGGTCCAAAGAAAAAGTCAACATTTGTGCAAAAGTAGTAAATGAAAAAATAATGTTTTACAGTCACCTAATGAAGTGCAATTATCACTTGATGAAATTATACTTGTCACATGACTGATCACATGATCCTTTGTAGCATGACAGATCAATTGTAAATGTCACATGACTGATCACATGATCAATGCTAACTTACATGTAACTGTTACCATGTGATCATATAAATCAACTTAAATATATTTAAAACAGTTGATGACTTAATTACACCGAAAAAATGTGCCCAATAAAACTGTTTCTCTATGAAAAAAATGACAAATTATCCATTCAGAGGAAAACTAAAAAACAAAACGCACATTAACTGCACAAGTTCATAACTCAGCAGTTCAAATTGAAGACCTTAGCCAGCATTCTTTTTTTTTTACAATTTTAAAAACAATATTTTTTATAAAAACAAAGACCTGTGTTTTTTCCATTTTTTTCCTGAGACATACCAACAAACAATTTCTCAAGTATATGTCAACATTATGCACAAATGATGTAATAAATTAGAGGGCAAACAAAGTGACTAGACAGATGGCACACAGAGGCACAACCACCCAAAGTAAAGTGAGGCTATGACAGCCCTAAACCTTCTGTAAAGTGTCAGAACGCTGTCCTTCTCCTACAGAGATTGTATGATGGTAATCAGTGAACAATCACACTAGGGTATGATATTTAAGAGGTTCCAATCACACCCTGGTAAAATGTGTCCTGTGTCCTAACCACACCCAGGGTATTTAAGATGTCCTACTTACTCCACGGTACAAGATTCTAACGACCTTTCACTCCTACCCAGAGTCGACCTCACAATTCGTTACCCACCCTTAGGTAGGGTTCAAATGCTGTCCCACTTATCACTACTAACCACACCGGGAGGTTTTTAATTAATGAAGCTGCACTCAGCCCTTAAAATATCCTTACTTACAGTTAAGTAGGGTCTATACCTCCATACCATAAAGTGTCTTAAAAATATTGAGGATTCAGCCTAATGATGGTCTAACCCATCCTAGTATGTGCAATAGTGTGTCTATAAGTGATTCCAGCAGGTCATCCACCTTCCCTACCTCTGCAGTCCCATCCCCAGTAACATGTAACAGGTAAACAGTAGTCTGTTTCCCTAGCCCAGCAAGGGTGTTCAGTAGTGAGGAGGACAACAGAAGTTACCTCCCCTACATCACAAATACTACTTAATGAAATAAATAATGATCCTCCCTCCCTTCCAGGTAAGTCTGATTGTATGTAATCAAAGGGAGATAATTTTCATGAATCAAGGAAAATCTAGCAAGACTAAGTCCGCAGAAAACATCAAAATAATAGGAGAGCAGAGATCTATATAATATATACAGCTGATACATGAATACATCATAGACATAAAGAATAATAATACTTTCAAGCTGTTTTGACAACCTCCGGTAGATAACCATGCAACTTCTGAAGGACTATACTTCTTTTGTATTTTTAACGTTTGATTGTCAAATAAGGTCATATACATCTCCTTAAAAGTTTGTAGTTCCAGTTACAACAATACACATGAGAAATAAGAGGGAATTAAGTGCCCTATGTGCAGTGCTGAATGTGAGAGTACCTACTCCCAGACACGTATCCAATGATAGGGGCCTAAAGTCTCCCAAACTGTAACAACATAGCCCATATCTAAAATATCTCCATATCCACAACCTTTATCTGTGATTAAAATATGAAAAGGAGCTAACTAACTAAAACCCTGTAACATCTTCAGATCCTTTATCCCTTGTTTATATTTTAAAGTTATATCTAGCCCTGTAATCCCCAGGCATCACTGAACTCACAAGGAAAGTTATATACATGGCTACAAGTCGACGAAAACCACAGTATTAATATGGATAAGGAGAAGGCTACTGTAATGCTAAACTCTGATATGTACATATAATGCCGCTCTTGTTTCTCCGGTCAGATCTACGGGATAGCTAAATCTATAATAATATGCCAGCCCTGTTCTGTCAAAGATCCATAATGTAAATGACTTTGGTTCTGATGGTTGCAATTTTTAATTGCAATGTGTAAACAATGTTTGGAAGAATCTACTCCTGCCTATCTACAAATGTAATACATCCTTCAACAGAATGTGGAGGTTTTTACCATAAAGCTACACTACAATCCTCCTTATCCACTCGAAATTATGTTAAGGAATATTAATGCCTACATTTCTCTCTCTCTCAATACTGTGGGTAACCTTTCAAATCAAGGTGGGTGCCAAATGCTGCAATCACTGGAATAATTTCGATTTTCCGCCTTCATTACATTTTCAAGGAAATGAAATTTCCTTCTGATTAGAAATGCAAATTTAAACAAAATCAACAAACAAACACACAAGAATCTCCCTCAGTCTATCAGGAAGGCTGATACATTGAATACATTTTGAATACCAAAAATTGTATTCAAAATACTGATAGAAGCACTTTCTATATTCATACATATATATATATATATACAAGTCATGGAAATATATTACCTTCAAACTATTTCCGCTAGTAATCAAATTTACAATCTGACTACCGGTAAAAATGTCTTAAACAATCTATGTACATCGCTCACGTCAACAGAAACTGGACTATTGTACAAATCCATAGTCAATGCACTTCTATGGAACAAAAATAAAACACAAAATTGAGATCCAAAATAGTTCTACATAGTATAAAACGAACACAACAGTGCACACATAGACAAAATGTACCTAGCACATCGGACAGCACACCCCTCCTTGGTCTATAAGTTAAGGACACTCTCACAAGCTATCATACACACACACATGTATTTGTGCGAGTCCCTGTCCGCGCCTCAATACCAAATATATATATATACAGCTTCAAAACCATGAACACAGTATCTGAATACATCACTGTTTCTGTGGCACATCAGTAGATAAAAATAACAAAAGGTCAAAGGTCACATCAGGGGTAAATTGCCTAACTCTCCTCACCTACAGTAACATAATTATTGTCTAAAGGAAAAAATCATTTCCTACAATGCTTTATTTTCACACAAGAATTAGCTGTTTTTATTTATGTACACTGCAGCTGGTTTACTTTTTAAAGATATGTTCAAGTACCGTAGTAAACAAACCCAGACTTAAAACAACAAACCGTCGGATTCTTCTTTTCTTAAAGTGTAAAAAAACAGTGGGAGCCGACTTATTCCTTTTCAGTGAAACTTGTAGTGTAAAAAAAGGGATGTATTTTCTAAAAAGGTGTACAAAAACACTTGCAAATCATTTTTCTTTTTTCGTTTTGTATGTCTGAATACAGTGCTAACAAATGTTGTTCCCAAACCAGTGAAAAAAACAAAAAACAAAACTGCAAAAAATCAACAAAGCTGACAATAAAATTAAAAGTGTACAACTTATCAGGTGCTGTCAGCAGTAACATCTCATCAAATTAAATATTACTCGTATCCTATTGTAAAACAAGCTTTTTGTTCAGTTCTAATTTTTTTGTAAGAAAACAAAATCTTCTGCCGTCATCCATAAATATGGCAATTATTTCATCTTGAAATCAAGTCCTTACTTTACAACAGATAACAATGGTGTGAAAGCCCACAACAAAGGAAGAGTGATCTATTGTTCAGATACAAAATGAAACATTTCAATCGTAAAACTAAAAAGACATTTCATTTGAAACTGAGAGAAAGCATTTTGTCAAAATTTAGTTTTAACCCAATTTCTTTTTTTCAATTAAAGGAATATACAAATGTATTTGCTTTTATAACACGTGTACAAACAGACAACAATTCTATACATGAGAAATCTCACACAAAACTGCAGTCCTAGTGCTGCTTAGTACAGTAAATCCAGTTTGTGTATAAGGCCGACTAATATAATTATACAACACGATGATTGTACAGCCTTGCTATCAAATCCTGAGTCTTCATAATTAGCTACATGTACTAGTTAATGCTTCGCAAATGTCTGCTGGGGTTTCGAAAACAAGACTGCTAATAAACTACATGCAAAAATATTCAAAGTGTTGAACTTGATGATTATAATGAGGTTTCATTAAGAACTGGTTAACAGATTTCCTTAATTAATACAAACAGGAAGGAGATGTCACAAAGTCTGATGGTCAGCAATTTAAAAAAAGATGTAGATATGCACTTCTAAATCAGAAAAAAATATGACAGATGAAAAATGAACTAAAACAATAAATAGAGCTCTTAATGAACTCTTGATGAAGGTGTCATGCATTGATTAATTTCTATATATATTTTTGTATAGATTATGACACCCCTAAAACAGAAACTCGATGACATGTAGCTGTAGTGTTTTGTCATTTTATAAGGAAATACAGGTGTTTGGCTACCATCAAACACATTTTACACATCAGAAAATTAAAATTTTCGACATGTCATCTTTCACTACCACAAAACAATCCTGATTAATTAATTCCAAACTCTTTTGCTTTGCATACGAGAGATAAATAGAATAAACATGAATTATCCTGGACGATCCATCAATGTTCATTGTAGCTTACCTATCAACAGCGACGTATCAATCATGCAATATATATATAGCACTGCGCTGACACATCAAAAATAACTTACAAGAAGAAAATCTAAACAAATTCTTTTTTGATGACTCAAAATTAAAATTTTGCATGAAATGTGTTGATTACGTTTCTGTTATGTAAGGGTGTAAGATGATGGGTTCACACAGTACATAACTACTACCTGTGATCCATCACGACACGTACCAGTATTATACATTGCTAGACATCAGGAGTTACTAGATTGTAATCAACACAGATGAGCCAGGATCAAGCATTCAAATTCAAACAAAAACTTCAGCGACAAAACTCCACAAAAAAGAAGAAAAATATTCAAACTTCAACAGAAAGCAGATCTAGAAACAGCAAGGTGAAATGATTGTTCAATATGTGAAAAAAAAAATTGAAGTTTCAAATTTTACTATTGGTAAGGAAATTTAGATTTAATTTAAAAAAAAAAAGTCTATCTCCACTAAATGAAATGGAAATTTTAAAACAACTGGCTCCATGCTCCATAATTATACCACAAAATGAACATAAGGAAACAATTCATAAATATTTGAACTTTAAAGGTTCAAATTTTCTTGATTGGTTGCAGAATTCCTATTAAATTTGCATGAACCTGTTTCTGACTGAATTAATGCAACAATGAGATCAACCCAATAGTATTAGGTCAATTTTCATTGTGATAAAATATGGATCGCAGTGATGTAAACAGCTTCTCCACTAATCAATGACTTTTATACACGTATGAAAGGAAGTGGGTAGAGAAGGTAAAAAAAGTTAAAATGAATGAGGAAAAAAAAAAAAAAAATATTGCAACAAGATTCGGTTGACTATTGCACTCCAAAACAGCACACCCATGTCAGAAAGTGAAAATGAATTCTGTGATCTCAGTTCTGTTTTGTTAAACATAAGATCCAGTCATGGCTACGGCTATGAGCTGAATAACCAGGCCAAAAGTATTTATAAAACGACTAATAAATCTCTTCCGTTTCACGAAATCAAAAAACTGGAATCTGTCAAAATAACTAGACTTTTAACATTTTAAAAGATGGAAATTGTAGTCAAAGATTTGAAATAATAATCAAATGGTTAAATAAATCAAATTTGGACCAGAATTATTAGCACTGCGTCACAAGGTAGATAAGGTTGAAGCTATCAATTTAATACATAGCGTAAACACAACTGTTTTTTGTAATCATCTGTGGAAAGTATCCATATCATTACGAGCTTCTTAAAAATTGGAATCAATTTCTAGCTTTGGCCTGATTTAACGATATATATATATAAAATGTATACATATAAAAAAAAAAAATCATTACGATTCAATTTTTCAAAATTAAAATATAACAATAGAACACCCAAGTGAGCACTACAGTGTCAATACATTCTATGATTCTCGCCACACGCTAACAAATTGTCAAAAGTCCATTTGATTTACTTAGACATGAAATATAATACACTATAATACACTGCAGCGAAATCAAGTCCTTGCTGCATGCGCCTTTCATAATTTAATGAATTACAACTTAAACAAGTCAATCAATGCAGATCTAAAACAACAAAGTTGGTCTTAAAAAGAAGAACAGTCCATATCTGCACAATTTAAATAATACAACAGTTTCAACTTAAACAGACTCATGACGCCATTGTACTGGTCACGACGGGTGAGAGCACTGTTTCCTGTGTCTGTGACTGTTGGGGCTGCAGTGACTGTAAATAGAGCTCCTGATTGGGTGATAATTGTCCGTACGGAGACACTGATTGTTGTGATCTTTGCATGTCCACGCATGCCGTTTCCATGGCTGCCTCTTCCTCGTCAAACTCGTCCCCGGAACCTGTCAGACCATCCTCGAGATCTCGCATCTCTTCCTCATCCTCTCTGTCCAGTGGAGAATGACCGTTCTCCAGGTAAGTGTCGGCTTCCATGTCGGGCTCCGACTTGATTCCCATTAACTCATCCCTGGAAAATAAGAATACGAGGTTTCCCTTGAATTAACCCTGGATAATAATATTTACCTATCTAACAAACACATGTACTGGGAAGTGTTTTTTCTCTAAAGTATCGTTCTAAAATTCTGAAATTAATTTTTATGTCATTCAACTGATTTGAACCTGTTTTTTCCATTTATTATTGATTTGAACCTGTTTTTTCCATTTATTATTGATTTGAACCTGTTTTTTCCATTTATCATTGATTTGAACCTGTTTTTTCCATTTATTATTGATTTGAACCTGTTTTTTCCATTTATCATTAATAAATAATTGCCCGACTACAGAAACTTTACGATACACAGAGATCCCCAATATTTTCTTATACATATCTCATGATCTACCTGTACAGGAAGAGAGAGGGGCGGTATTTTCTTCCTTTTCTGGTGAAAGCCACAGATACAAAATGGAAAGATTTTCTTATCTTATCTAAAATTGATCTTTTTGAATCCAAAATTGCACAAAGTTTTTGTAGGAGCATTAATAAAATTGAAATAAACACCTGTAAAGCTGTCGGTGACTCTCCATACACAATGGAAGCTGGAGGAGATTAAGGGCCCCTTAGGGATCTACGCTCGAGTGATTTACCGACTTGTGCACTCGAGGGAATCAGACTGTGCATATACTAAGTGTTCACAAAGTAGCGTAAATAAATAAACACAACCTCACCAGGTGATGCCGTTCATTGTCATCCATCTAACTTTTTCCTCAATCATTACCATAATGTAATATTTCATCAACCTAGAATGAGGTTTTGTAGCTCTCCCTGTACCTTGTGTATTATTAGAAACTGCCTGCAGACTTACTATATTGGAAGCCTTTATTATCTACATTTATATAAAGAAACCCATAAAACCATCCGTATGATGTCAGCAAAACACAGTGATCCTAACGGGGAAGAAAATAAAAAGCCGGGAGGATTAAAAATAGATAACTCGGCCAAAATACACCATATATAATGCTATTTCTTATATAAAATGTTACACCCTTATACAACTTGCTTTCTCATTTGTTTCTAAGGTCTGTTTTTTATTCAAATAAATATTTTTTAATTAAACAAAATTTAATCTAGATATATTGAAGTTATTTACATATAAACGGATAAACAATGGCAACCACAGTCATGATGTAAACAAGTTGCTATTTTTCTGAAATACGAAATTTGCATGTGAACAGGTAACCATTAACAAATATAGATAAATGTCTATTGTGATGTTTGTTAGGGACGACAGGAAGTCGGCCATAAGGAAAGCTGTATATCTTTTTTTTAACCATCATGTGCGGTGGTTTTACGACTATACTTGGATCAATAAAAACATTGTTTAGACAAACGCCCTCGCCATGTCAAAGTCAAATCTGCGACAACTTGTTTCCGCTTAAGCGCCCTGAAAAATTTAATTACACTCACACATACACGCGCACGTAAATTTTACAGGTAAAAATAGCCCCGCTCATTCATCAACATACTTTCTGATATTTATGGGATGAGATTTTGTGTTAAACCAACATTTGCCAACTCATCGTTTACGGTTGCCTTGTCTTCCCAGTAATGTATGTATGTATATATAGATATATTTATATAGCCCGGTACTGTGACCTTAGTAAAATCTTACTTTTCCTCATTAATTATGCTCTGGAGCATGGCAATGATATGCAAAGTAATGACAGATCTATGTGAAGTTTATTTATTTGCGATACATCTCGATATACATAAATGACCCATGACTGTCTGGCACTGTCAATAGTGACCTGCTTAACAAAGCGTACAGTTTGATCTCTACGACAGATAATAAACTAACCACGTTCTAATTTGCATATTGTCATCAGTAAGCAGTATGCGAGGGTGTCAGAGTTGACATTCTCACTTCCGCTATCCGTGGCCCAACATCCATCAATATGTGATTGACATACAGCTGGCCTCGAATGAAATCAGCTTGACTAGTGAACCCTTTGATTCACGTAATTAAAGAAATCCCTGTCATGCCTTCACAGATAGTGAATTAATGGATGAAAATATTTTGTTTTTATTTTCAAATACCTGTCAAACTTCTCTTGTGTTTGATTTTCCATCTAATGAAAAATTTCCTTTTGAACTCCTTGAATATCAATGATTCTGGATATCGTTACTGACATTTGTTTTTGCTTTCATGAAACAGAAAGCAACATGGCACATATCTCAGATTTTTTCCCCCTTCAATTTGAAAATTTTATGCAATCACTTCGGCGTTGAACTTATTGTCGAACATATGGATAAAGACATCATTGTTCCGTCAATAGGTTCGATGTCAAGAACTTGTCAAATCAAATTTATTTTTGTTCTCGACAATGAGACGATGCATAGTCGTAGCAGGAATTAAATTAGTCTAGTATTTTCTCACACGGAGCGGCGTCTTCAGATGATGATTTATTTGAAAACATTGATTGCTGATGACAACTGCTGTGGCTGTGCTATAAGACGTGATCTATTCAAAGATTTAAAGGGGGAGAAGATTCAATATGGGACGGCTAGTGGAAAGGCAAAAATGGGCAGAGGAAAATCAAGGGAAAAGGAAGGGAGGTAAAAAATGGGAAGAGGGCAAGAAATCGACAGGAGAGAACCGTAGATAGAGGGGGTAGATGGAAGAATGGTTCAGATATATTCTAGAATGAGTTCTACACATACCTGGGTGGTAGTTCTAGCTTAGCTAGACTGTCTGAACTGCTGTTGCGACTGGACTTCATGGAGAGGTCTTCCACCCCGTCCACAGACACGGTGCCGTTACACAGTTGATGGTTCATCATACTGTTCGCATGTTCTAGCGCCACCTATGTAATACAAACATTCATCATGAAAAAACGCCACCGTAATAATGTTAAACTTTACCTAAAAATTTGCAATCAGAAATATTGCTAATATTAGAAGTGAATTTAGAAACGAAAAGATTTATGGGGGGTTGGAATTTAGAAGAGTTCAGTCTGATTTTAAAACAGAAATCAGGGTAAGGTCTTTGAATGTATAAAACGTTACATAACCTCAACAAAGATAAAAGTGTCCATTTACTCAATATAGGTACCTACCCTTAAGCTGG
This sequence comes from Chlamys rubida, assembly GCA_032359455.1. Taxonomy (NCBI): domain Eukaryota; kingdom Metazoa; phylum Mollusca; class Bivalvia; order Pectinida; family Pectinidae; genus Chlamys; species Chlamys rubida. Next base: position 1,754 of record JAUMHH010211592.1, on the reverse strand, counting down.
CATTGAGGTTTTCCCCAAATACAGAATGTTCACTCTGCATGGAGGGACTCTTAGACATATTCCTGAAACAGAACAAGTGACATGTGAACAGTGGTAAAGTAGGCATTATTTTAGATCATATTATCATTAAAATCATTAACTGTTTTTATTGGTGTGGTGGTATTTTCTTTGGAAAATCCAGGGCACATAGATTTCTGAATGACAAATTTTCTTGATTTCTAAATATATTGCAGCTGTAAGGTAATTAAGTGCCTTTAAACAGGGAAATCAATTTCAGTGACCTATTCATAGAAACAGTAATTTATTCGGGCACAAATGATGGGAGTTAATTCCGAGCATGGCATTTACATTACTGCATGATCATTGATTAATATAGCTGATCACATCATTCATGTGATCTGACAAAAAAGTCACATCATGGTCCAAATATAGGCCGCATAATAATTAAAACTACCACAGTAAGCATGTACTTGAGCGGAGTTTCAATAATAAATGCTAATCAGGATACATGTCAATAATGACAGCTATTGAACAGTGACAAGTAACACCTCGCCGGTCCACCTTTCTGGACGGCTGTCTGGAATACAATACGAGCCTCACTTTATACAACTAGCACGGTCATAAATAAAACTTCAAATCAGAGCTACACGGAAATGAATTAATGTTATTCTAAATCAATGAAAAATATATGTTGTAACGTAATTTGATATGTAGGAAGGTGATCGGTCTATGACCTACCAGCACAACAAACTGAGCTATGGTGTGACGACTAATCAGCAGGTCGGGCGACAGGTAAAACACAGGTACACTGCAGGTAACACACTCATCAGTAATTACCTGAAGCTTGGGACCTACTTAGAACCGGGATCAAAACTAATGCTCCTATTACCAGGGCACACCAAAAACCACACATAGACACCTTTAATCATTATCACCATTAATCAAGCTGAATTTGTGACCACTTATTTTTGTGGTTAACTATATACTTTCGACAACTTGTATGCAACAAATAGGCTTTGCTTAATGAGGAATAACAGAAATATTTCTCACTTATTGGAATAAAAAATGTGAGATATTTTATAATTGCACCTCAGAATTTCATAAAAAGGTACAGATCACATGAAATATACAGAATTGACAGTTCTATCTGACTGGGGTTTAATGGCTGTACTGTATTATCAGGGAGCCTAACTAGGACTCAACTTTCATGCTGCTGTTTGTAAAATACAAGAACATTTCTCTGGAAGATTTGGGATGGAAGAGGTAACTATAACCTACCCTCCTAATTTCTGAGGTCTTCTCTTGTAGAACTCGATTTCATCGACCGTCCAGACGGCTCCTTTCACATTCTCCACTCTCATAAAGCATTTGTGTAGACTAAGGTTGTGTCGCACGGCATTCTACAAAACAGACAGCCAAAGTCACAACAATATTCTACAAGTTGTGACACAAAATAACCATCATCATCAAACCCAATGGGAATCACAGGTGTTCGGCAGTATATGAAGAAGGATTTTGCACAAAGCTTAAGTATATATATATGCTATCTCACTTTGACATGTTGAGTTATCTTACTGCAACACAAGGGATTTAGGAGTTTATACATAGAGACTTTACACTAAGGAAACATGCTATATTAGGGGTGTATGTTACCTTACTGTCACATAGAGACTTTAGACTAAGGAAACATGCTATATTAGGGGTGTATGCTACCTTACTGTCACATAGAGACTTTACACTAAGGAAACATGCTA
>JAUMHH010211581.1:0-10629 GCA_032359455.1 Chlamys rubida | reverse complement strand
GTCGGACGTTACATCTCATTTACCTGTCGGACATTGATTGTGACGTGTGTCGGACGTTACATCTCATTTACCTGTCATACATTGATTGTGATGTGTGTCGGACGTTACATCTCATTTACCTGTCGGACATTGATTGTGACGTGTGTCGGACGTTACATCTCATTTACCTGTCAGACATTGATTGTGACGTGTGTCGGACGTTACATCTGATTTTCCTGTCGGACATTAATTGTGATATTCATTGGGCGTTTCATCTGATTTCATCAAATGTTATATAGAATGGATTTCAAAATTAAATGCGTATTAGACTTAACATCTTTTCTTATGTAATGTAATGATCATGACCATCGTTCGGACGTTTCTGTATGTTCGGACGTTTCACTATAGCACAGCATGTCGGACGTTCCATTTGACTTTAGTTATAGTTATATTTTCTACGATATTTTACGTGATGTGCTATACATATTTTTTAACGATTGGTCACTTGGTGCAGATTCAATAAAATCACTTGTAGCAATGTGATTTTTTTTCTGTTTTTGATCATTGGAAAATAAAAGTATGCCGAATTAGGGATCCTGTAGTTCGGGACGTTTTGATTACTATAAATCAAAGATTTGTCTGGCGTTTCGTTTAATGTAAATAATAGATTTGTCTGGTGTCTTTGTTTAATGTTTATTACAGATGATATTCGGAAGTTTCATTATATTTAAATTACAGGTATTGGTCGAACGTTTTGTTTAATGTGAAACACAGATATTGGTCGGACGTTTCATATGGTGCCGTATTTCTTTCGCCGACTTAAATTTCTTATGTTAACATCAGTTTTGAAAGATGTCAATTCAATTTTAAAAGATATTGACATTATCGATAAATATGTCAACATAAGTTTTAAATCATATCTATTTATTATGTAAACTGCGGATATGTATTTGCCGATATATTCCCGGGCGGTATGTACGTAATTCGGTTTCATATTGTGTTACTGCTCGGACGAGACACTAACTTTATTTATTTTACAGCAATTATGAAACGAGTTATTTCAACTTATATTAATCACTCTTGCTGGCCCTCTTGTAAGCGCGCGGAGGGTCTTAATGTGGGAGGACACCGGAGTACCTTGTGAAAACCCAAGTGTTCGGGCAGGTGACCCTATACTTTTTCAAGTCCGGTCGGGGAATCGAACCCTGGTCGCCTTGGTGAAAGACAGGTGCGCTATCCACTGCACCACTCGACTACTTTTAATTAATATATATATTAAATTTTCATGTGCTGTTTGAATAGCTTACATTAAGTCGTTTTGGGTCTTGTGGTGTCGGAAATAAGAATTTTAAGTGGCATATCGACATAAAAAATAACAGCTTCATAGCAGAAGAATGCACGTATTGCACAATACGCAAAATATAAACTATGAGACTTGCCACAGACTTGGATATATTTCCCTAGCTCTGTTCATGTACGTATAATTCACTCGTGAAAACTGTATTATCTGCTTCGTTTTTTACTGTTCTTCGCCAGACTTCACATCAAAGAGCGCATTCTCTTAGCGATTCTCGAACACGTTATGGCACTTCAAAACATAGGCATGGTTACCTATTGTTTTACACTTGATCATTCATTCAATAAACTATTCCTGTAGTTGGAATATATTATGCGATAGTTTACACGAATAAAGAACTTGTTGTAAATATGTGACGTCATAAAGGGTTTCATAATCTCATGGTCCCCTTTGCTGTATATTTAACTATGTTTTGGACACTTTAGACATTAAGGGTAATTTGACTTCTAGTAAAGAAATAAACTTTACTTATTTTACAACAATTACGAAACAAGTTCTAACAACTTATATGTATCATTCTGGTTGGCCCGGATGTTAGCGAGCAGGAGGTGTGAGAGGGAGGAAACCGGAGTACCATGAGAAAACCAACGCGGTCGGGCAGGTGACCCCGTACATTTTCACGTCCAATCGGTGAATCGAACAACGGCCACCTTGGTGAAAGACGAATGCGCTATCCATTGCGCCACCGACTACCTGAGTGACACTGATGAGCCCTAATTGGGTCATATGGTCACAGGGTGCAGTAAAATAGTTACTGTACTTTGTTTGGTTTTCTCCATCAACAACTAATTTCACGATAATTGCTTTCTTATAATCACTTCGTAGTTCAAGTTATTGCCTTCCCGATCTTATTTAAGGATTAACTTGAATATATTTTTCATGGAGATATAACACAAAAAAACGGAGTGTACTCTAAATAAACCGTGAAGCGGTTTATGATGAGAGTACACTCCGTTTTTTGTGTTATATCTCCATAACATGAAAAATATATTCAAGTCAATCCTTATAATTTAATCTACTATATACATTCCCTGTGAGAATCCACTTTTATTGGTGGACTCTTTTCTCTTACAAATTATTACGGCGCTGTATAAGCCAATCAAAAGCGACGTTACAAACGGCAACGTCATTTTTTACGTTATGGGCTGATATCATAATTTTTTAAGCCAATGAAAAGGCTTGTTACAAGCAAGATTAAATTACTTTCAATTAATCTTTATAGATTAGATACGCTATCAATACGTATGCAGAATATGAATCTAACATTTTGAAAATATTTGCATCATTTTTGTATGTTCTTCCAGAGACACCAACTATTTTTCTTGAAACTTGACATAAATGACACCATTTTCACTTTAAAATGCAAAATCAATATTTATATGTAGTAGGATGAGGAATATTGATAAAGAAAGTGCCGTCGCTTGGCCTCGAACCAGCAAACCCTTGGCTCTTCAGCCCGATACTCTACCGCTGAGCTACAAAATGAAAAGGGAAATTCCCTGCAGCTGACGCTTGTAAGGCAACCTAACCAATGCACTTCTTTTACATGTAGGCCTATACAATTCTTAATTTCTCATTGACCAAGAAACAGGAAAATGTTAACCTTTATCAAGATCAGCACTAGATAATTTTCTGTCAGGTTTTGTATCAAAGTTTTACTCTGGCACTGTGTGGGAACAACATCAAACTCAAAGAAACCATATCCAGCAACTGGATCAGTTCTCCCACAAGCGCTCTCCAAACCTTGTTGTAAACTCTTTAATCTGTGTACATATGTTAACCTATGAAATACAAAGAAAAATGTTCTGTGCCACCATTTTTAACCAGCGTATGACATTATGAAGAAGAAAAGAAAAGTAATGCTTATAACGTTTTAAGTTCGGTTTTGCGTTGTCATTAACAGTTATATCTAATCCTGTTCTAAAGAATTCCTAAAATTGCATGAGTACTATAATTGCTTGTGTATTGAATACAAATAGCATTAAGGCACTAGGTTAGCTATAAGCTACCGTTACTACCGAACAAAACAAAAAGCAAAAGTTTACCTAAAGAGAGACAACTCTCGCGAAAACCTATCAATCGCCGAATAACCCGGGGCCTGTTCGTTTATGCGGAACAACCGGTCTGTCCGTTTGAAAATGTAACAATTTCGGATATAAATGTTGGCGTACCTGCAAATGTTTATGCAGGCCTTGCTAGGCTTTGTCGAGGCTCGTCTGAAAGCAGCATCAGATTACTAGGTCCGGCCTTATTTAAAAATCGAACTAATATGGTCCGACCGGTTCAACCGTTCTTTCACTTTCACGCCGTTACCGGAAGTTGCAAGGGGTGATACTTAAAAGCGTCTTCAACCGACAACAAGCGTCTTCAAGTGAAAACAAGCGTTCAACCGTTTAGACAATCACTTTTCTACCTACACCATCCACGGACTTAAACTTAATCTAATTCCGTGGTACATCAGAGTATTGAGACTGTTGAATGGTATAAAGTACCTAAACCCTGATTCGATCGGGAACTTCAGAAGTTTGAAACTTGATCATGTTATTTGCAATTGTTGTTTTTCAATCTTTTTGTAAAACGACCCGCGCTTGATCGTTCGTAAACTGTTCTATACGACTCGTCAATCTTTTACGAGAGAGTAATAGATTTATATTAATTAACAATTCATTAAACTTTTCTTGTGTTATTTTGTCATAGACTATGCATAAACTGACCTTTTTAGGGCCACCATCTTCCTCAAAAAGTGCCGAGAAACTCCAAAATAAAGCACCCCCTCCCACTTGACTTATTTACTATACTACTCAATAAATACGTTTTCAGCAAAAAAAAAGTAAATAAAATAAATCCGGATAATCTAACATATTGTTAAGTGTAAGTAATTTATCAATTCAAGGAATTCGATTAGATTAGATCTAAGTCCGTGATTAATCTAAGTAAAACAGGCTGTAAGTTAATTAATATTAATTTAAGTAAAAATTAAAACGTATATATTTTGGTGCAAATGTTTAAATATGAAGTAATATAGACGTCTAATCGTTAACGTAATTGATTATACCATCACAGCAATTTAAGTCAGTGAAACAATGTTTATACAGCAATATGATCCGGGCTGGCCGTGTTCAGCTATACGATCGAAGTCCTACGTACATGTAGACATATGTGACACGCCGAGAGCTTCATATACATATACGTGTACTCATAAAACTTAAATACCTCATGATAACTCGGTCATTTGATCAAATATCGACCTGAAACTTTGTATAAAGGTGTGTTATAGTCACATAAATAACATATCGTCTGATGTCGCTTACTTTTTAGATTATTTTTAGAGATATGGTTTGAACTGTAGATTTCTTTACACACGTGTGTAAGGGCGCCGATCGTAAAAAAATCAATACATCATTACTATGTCATTTTTTCAAATATCGACCTGAAGTTTGGTACATAGGTGTATCATAGTCATATGAAAAACATATCTTCTGATGTCCCTTACTTTAAAGGTTAATCTTAGAGGTAACGTTATTGCATGCAAATTCGCCATGCACCCAAATTCGCCACCCTGTGACGAAAATGCCATGTGACGTCATAATTCATAAGATGTGGCGTAAATAACGTCACCATAGTCTTCAACACAGTTAAAACCTTCAAACATTTTGACAAGAAGAGTTATAAGAAGGGAAAAGTTGTATTATCAATAAAAACAGTTATTAAATATTTTGTAACACAACGAATATTAAAATTTGTCTGTGCGACGGACATCTCGTTAACTAAACTCATTAATCTGAGGCCAGTTGGTTGTTATTTAGTGTAAATTTATTCCATACACATTGAAAATACCCATATCTCAACGCTAATTGCAGTTAATGGTCGACTGAGCCGTCAATGGAAGTAACTTGTTTTTCTTCAAGTCTGCATCAGACAATGTACTGACGATCCGATGCGTGTTTATGGAAATGACGACCAGCGATCCGCGATTTGATAATTCATTTTCCATTTTCATGCAATGTGTATTTAGAATACAATCGACCAGTATCTTTTTAAAAGTATTGTTTGCGTCTTACATTCAACCATCTTACAACACTTAAATTAAAATACCATCTAGAAATTTCTAAATGTATATGAAAAGAATTTGTTGTCGGCCTGAAAGTACTGCTGAACAATCGCATGCTGATTGTACGAAGAGACAGACAGTTACCAAAGACTAATTTTTACATGAAAAAGTACGTACATTTACAACACACGGGGCAGTCTTTTTTAAGAAGGTTTCAAGCCCAAAAAATCGTTTTAATTTGTCAGATGTTTCCCGTTGACGTGCAAGACGATCGGAGATGTACATGTGACATTTTTTATAACAAAAAAGTGGGGTGGGGCGATCGTTGAAAGCCCTGGACCCTCTCATCCGGACCCGATGAAAAATATAATATTGGGCAGCGATTTGGAAGTTTATATTTGTTCAGGACTGAGTCTTTATTGCGTACCATGTAAATTGACATCATCTCAGTCATGGTGTCGTTGGTATGTCTAGCAAAACTAATAGAAATATACTTAATTAATCATACTAGATCCTTTTTAAAAAAACTAAACGATTCTCAATTTATAAGTAATATCTGTATACATGCAAGTTCTAACGATATAAAATATACCAATTACGAATGGTAGTATGAGAGTGAGTGAGTGTAATCATTGTTTTTCGCTATTGTCCTCTATCTTCCACCCATAAATTAAAATAATTGGATACCGGTATCTATAGGAAAAGTAGGCTAAGTCTGTTGTCTGGTCCCTTTGTTAATACATGTATTGTTATATTTCTTCTATTATAATTGTATGTATCTTTGTTTGTATTAACCATGAAATATTTTATCTTTGTTTTGTTTTAACATATGTTTAATATATTTAGCAAAAGCCACTTATATATCATTTATGTGTTATGAATCACGCAGGAAAGAGAATATCACATGATTGCATTGCAGTAACTTGTAATTGACGGACACAACTACGTGGAAACAGTACATTTACATTGAGGAAGTGTAAGTATTACCTATAATTTATATTTATAATTAAATTATGTGGTAGAACTAGTCTATGAATTCCTAATGATTTCTTTAAAAGAACGAATCGTTTTAATATGAAAGGTCATATTACTAGCATTAAATTTACAAAATAATGATATTATTATGATTTAGATAACATTATTATTTAAATATTCACTTGACATTTTAACCAGGATTGATGTGATCAACTGCAATCATAACGTACATTGAAATAGGCGGTATTCCCATAACGTTGGTAACTTACATACTTACCCGAATTTGACGGGAGATATTAGGACTCGTGCCACGTGTTGTGACGGGAGACATTAGGACTCGTGCCACGTGTTGTGACGGGATACATTATGACTAGTGACACACGAAGTGACGGAAGACATAAAAACAAGTGCCACGTTTGGTGACGGGAGACATTAAGACTATTGTCACATGTACTGACGAGTGACATAAGGACAAATATCATGTGTTGGGACGCGAGACATTAGGACGGATGTCACATGTGGAGACATAGGGACGGGGCTATATGTAGTGACGGGATACATAAGGACGGATGTTAAGTGTGGGGACGCGAGACATTAGGACGGGTGTCATATGTAGTGATGAAAGACATAGGGATGGGGGCTATATGTAGTGACGGGAGACATAAGGACGGATGTTAAGTGTGGGGACGCAAGACATTAGGACGGATGCCACGGGTGGTGATTGGAGACATTAGGACTGGTTGCCCATATGGTATATTTGTATTTACCTCTACTTCAGATCGTGCTATTCTGTGTTACTTCTTAGGCATGATTTATTCTTCTTTCTTTGTTTGGGAGAAAAATATCAAGCTTAATTTGCTTCAACGGTGTTTTAAAAGGTGATAAAAACGTGTTTGTGAAACGTTTTGTTGATAGTTTCTTGTTATGGGATGAAGTATCCGACTTCTATCTAAGTATTTACCTCTATGTGTGTAATGAATTGATGAATGGAAGGGTGGAGAGGGTATGTTGGCTATTTGCCTCCTTGCGATACTATGCCGGAGGTATCTTGCACAGTTCAACATTTAGGACGTTAAGAGCATGTTAAGAACCATGTCCTTTAAATTAAACATGCTTGGTCTTACTGTCTTTTTTTGTGTCATATTAGATGTCCTTGTTTACAGTATAAGTTTTTTTTATCTTATTTTATTAGTATTATTAGTTCGTAGAAATACAGGTATCCATGATTATTAAATCGAATTAGAAGCAATGTAGGCTATCCTTGTAAATAGAGGATCGTAAATAAATCCAAGTACTTATTGTGATTAGATAGAGAACGTCAGCGTGTGAAGCTCGTTACAACTGTTAACATCACATTTTATGTTACTACGTATATTCAACCATTGAAATTGCTGTAGTTCTATTGCTTTACAGATACATGTTGATAATGAAATTGATGATAACAAAATAAATACATCTAACTTTAATATTGTATATGATGTATGGTTGTACTTGTAGATTTTTGCCTTAGACGGTTTGTGACACAACCAATAACCGCGGAATTTTTAACTATACACAAGAGTTTTCTAATGCCATCCTTCTACATCACCTGCTCACGATGTCTATACCGGTACCATACTGGGGAAATGACGATTCGACCATCACAACAGTTCTGGTAGAAGTGACCCAACCCGAGGAACCGGGAGACAACGTCACTATAACTATAGCAGTCTCCGGACAAACACAGGACTGTACTGTACCAGTGTCGTTTCTGACTGTGCCTTAGATTGTTGACAACTGTCATGGCTCATATGTCAATATTATTTTACTTCAAACTGTTGGCCTTCATCCGACCTGTGCATGTATGTTTAGAAGAAAATGTATGGAAACATCAAATCAAAATACTGCACAATATGATGATTTAATTGTTGTTTGTGTCGTAACTTAATTTTGTAAACAGGAATATTGAACAACACGACGTTAACTTGAAAATATACACTGTTAACATGTTTGCATAATGTATAAAAATATGTTTTATAGATAATATTGTAGTATAATGGGCTAGGGCTTAAGATATGTGGTATTAAGCACGTGATATTGTTGCTATTAGGCATTATATATTTATTTATCTATAAATCTATTCATCTATATATTGCTTCATCCATATATTTATTCTATTTAATTTTTACTTGAATATTGCAAAAACATCATACAAATATAAGTAAAATTACTCGATCTGATCAGTACGTATAATTCGTTTGTGCATAGTTGCATGCAAGCGTTGATGATCCTCTAGTGACGTGTACAAGTCTATCTACTAGTATCAACGGCGTATAATATTGATTTATTTTAAAGCAGTTTTGTTTTTGGAAAACAAATTAAAATTAATCAAATCTTTCGGTATTCCACTGATAAATCAAGCTCTTGAATATATACAGTCAAGTATGGGAGATATCTTGATTAGGTGTTTGTTTCCTATTTGTATTGCTTGACATAAATAAATCAATTTACATCTGTCAGTATAATGCAAAAGAAATTTCATAGGATACTGAAGCAAGATACGTTATCTCGAAAATACTAAAATAATTATAACTGTTGTGAATCCTTATGTTTGACTTTTTTATATGATACACTACATTATCTAAGCTATAAAACAGTAATAAGATCTTATACTTTGAAAACAACTTATAACGCCATTTTTGCTACCGAACGTCTGTCCTTGATGAGTTCGAAATCCATGTTTGAAATCCACACTTAAGTTTTTTTGTTTTTGTTTTTATTATTATTTTCTAATGTAGAAATACAACATAAAGGGAAATGCGCCAACTAAATGCTTTATAACGTTACAAATTTACACTTAAGTCTGACTTTCGGATACCACACATGATTCATCTATTATCTCATGTAATATGCGGCAAAATAAATTCCTGCTTCAAGGTTATTGTCAACTTTGGTGATTGAAAGTCCACTAGCAGGTTAACCATACACGTGAAAAGGGGACGAAACGTCTATTTAATGTGGTATCTTATATCCTATTTAATAAATAATTATTTGAACAAATAGTCACTGATTGCTGATAATACGCTTGGTTGATATTTTATTGATTTGTTCCATATGCGGTCATAATATTAACATTAACAATGAAAGCATTTATCATCTAAAATTTTGGGTCATTGGTATTTTTCGAATATCAAATTTTGGCTTCATTCTCGAGATAACGACATCGGAAAAAAAACACACACATTAACAGGAAAATAGTCCAAAACTCATAAGCAGAAATTGGATTTTGAACAAACTCGCGAAGGCTGCATTGTTCTTAAATAAGCTGACATCGATATAGATTTGATATGTACTGGCCGTACGATTAGTTTGGATAGAAAACGCTAACACAACATTTAACAGAACAAAGTGTTGAAACATTCCTCGTCGCTCGAACATCCTTTCATGGCCGAATATCGATTCCTATCTTTGTTTTTGTTCATGCGTTTCATTGTTTCCTTTGTTTTACCATCGTTGGTAAGTCAATATTTGAATTGCATTCGCTTTAAAGTTTCTCCTTTCTTTAGGATTCCATAAACAAAACAAATAAATAAACTTTTCACGATTTTTTTAATAATATCCGACAAAAGTCCGAACAGATTGTCACTTACCCGACTAGCCTACTTAGTTTGTGTATACACATACGTTCGTATCGCAGGTATTAATAGTAACAGGTGATTCCCGTGAATGGCATTGGGCTTCAACTCCGAGTCAGGAATACTACGTACTCGTCTCGTTTACCTTGTGTAAAACCCAAGGTGGATGGTCGGCATAACATCAATACCATCAGTGATCTTGTAAGTATTAGATGTTTATTGATACCTATATTTTAGTCATTTCTTGAGAGACATATAGAGTGATATTATATCTAAAGAGACATCTAACTTGACATTACATAAAGAAGTTTTCTAGTTTGCTAGCTTTAGACTTTTTATGTCGGATAAGAGTTCCGAAATTATCTCTGTGCGTTGAACAGTGGTATATATAAATCATGAATCAGAAAAAGTAGCAATGTTTGACCAGCGGTTCGAACTTAGAGGATCTCCAACATATTTCGGTTATATGATGAAAAGGAGATGCAGCGTTTGAGTCTATATGCCACTTGTGACGTCGTAACACGTTAGCCATTAAAGGGATTGTAATAGTTTACTTCATATTTGTAAAACGTTAATTGATGATAACTGATTATAATACAATGGGAAGTCAGACGACAATGCAATTACAAAGATCATCAACTCTTATATTTTGT
>JAUMHH010211570.1:0-12706 GCA_032359455.1 Chlamys rubida | reverse complement strand
ACACAGGGGAGGCCGTCCTTAAATGACCATAGCTGTTGATAGGACGTTAAACAATACTAAACCAAACCAAACCAATCGATATTCAAAAGCTTGAATATAGTGGCTTCCATGATAAATGTCGACTGCTGATGGACAATCTGACAACACAGGGTTTTCAAAGATGCAGGTTGATGAAGACTATCGGCAAGTTGTATGGTCACCATCATGATAGCATAGAGAAATATGCTATACTTTTGGTGGTATGAAGGTTGATGATTTTGATTATATTCATTATTGAACATTGTGCCTTTCCGTTCTCACTAACCGATTTCTCGGTGTGAGGACGTGGCATTACTTGAATTTGACCTAGATTTACATGGCGGGTGTCGTCGAGTCGATAAAACAAAAGACACTTGAACTTCACGAACACCTGGTCTTATTCTCCTTGTATTTTTCAAGGGTCTCCGTAGTAATGCTACATTTGTTCATATTTTGCCCTAGTTCAACCAATTTTGAGTTCGAATCATGGTTTTGTTAACACTTTGGTATTCTTTTGTTGTTGCTTTATTGTTACATGAAAACGAGTTCGTTAAAAAAACTGTACGATGACGATCAAGTAACCACCCCCCGTTCCAATTTTTTTTCCCTACAAAACAATCTCGCTTCCTCCTCTTGTGTTTAAAGTGTGATGTAATTCTCTATCTGTAGAGTATCATCTTCCTTGTTAAGATATCGCGTTCCGGATTGTCATGCTGCAGGTGGTGTGGCATGGTGTCACCAAGTGTAAATATGTTCTCGAGATAAGTCCATACCCGTAGGTAAACAATAAATGATTTGCTAAGTTTCCAAACAAATAACGAAGTTAACTTTGACTTAATAAAAAGGAAATTAAAAACGAAAAAAACTTAGATATCTTATCCGCATGTTTTTCTTACACTGAGTCAGGATTTTGGAATGTATTTGATTTAGTCCTACAAGGAAGTGTTATCTGAGTGAGTAGTGTACTAGAATGGCAACGTGCAATATAGTCATAAGTAAGTAAATATTTATATGTAATGTTTTATATTAATTCAGTGTAGTACTTATAATGATAGAGATGACCACACCGTTTTGTTAGGTAAACGAGAGAAAAGATAATTCCTTTATTATAAACAGTAAACCACTCGTACATATGGCTTATCTTAGAAAAAAAAACAACCGGTAAAGATAATTTAAACATACATGCGGCGATAGTAGGAAAGGTTTCCTTCCTAATTAACTAATTGTGGATTTAAAACACAGTGATCCGTATATACCTATTACTGTAAAATATATGTGTTATTGAGCAGACATCATCATCATGTACATATATATCTATAATCATTAGAATACCACAAAGAATAAAATGGTGTTTTCTTCTAAAAAACAACACTTTTTCAATGAGATAGACCGAACTCATTAATCTATGTCTGATGAACTAACAAGCCGTCAAGTTTCCATCGTATTGTTAACCCTCCCCTTTCCTCCTGTACATTATTAAAATATTGACATAGATATTATTATGCGCTTAATTGACATTATCACTTTTGACAAACTCAGGTAATATATTCCGTCTTTGCGTATTGCAGAGTTATCTTCTCTTGTGAGCAGGTATTGATTGTTATGTCATTGGTTTGTGTGAGAAAATTACGTCGTTTTCTCAAAAATTGATGACGTTACTCTCACAAACCAATGACGTAACAATCAATACCTGCTCACAAGAGAAGATAACTCTGCAATACGAAAAGACGGAATATTTAAATCAACGTCATGCAGTCTGTTCATCTTCTCTCTGACAGAGTTCTTTGGAGCTTCGTTTGCTCATGTTGTATATCGACTCTCTTTCCTCTCACTTTTATTTTGAACGGGGACGTAATACATGTGTATGGTTAAATACATCACTTTGATGCTTTTTGTGAGAACTATTTTTACAAGCAAAAATGGATAGTGTTCGCTTATTACTTTTTTAACTAATATGTTTTCATATGTTCAGATATTAAACTCTTTATCAGAATACATATTTTCCATTCTGTTTACTTATTAGCAACACGGATAAGGCATAAGTAGACGAAATTATCAAATGTTGCATAAATATTTACTTCGTTTGGCCTTCTGTTTCGACCTACTGATTTTTTCGATGGGCGACTCATCAATGAATTCTTATTGCTCCTGATTATGAAAAGTAAACATACAAACCAATTGTAGCTATTTCAGCGATTCAAGTTTAAGCGCATTATAGAAAGTTAACAGATAGCGCATTGATGAAGATGCGCATCAAAAAAATATACACATATATACAAACTTCGTTAAGCTCCATCATAATTTTGCTTAATATTCAAAGCACAAAAAGCGCTGAAATAAGGTAACCGCCAAAATATTTATGTTTACAGTAACACTGCACATCTAAAGACACTCAAACGTACGAAGGTAGGGTGCAGTGATAAGGGAATAGAGGTAAACATACGTCCAGGGTCTATGAATCATCCCTTTAATACGACCGACTGTTTTACCAGAGTCGTATTGCATCTAATCCTTGACAAATCGTAAATATACGTCACAAGGTAGTTGACTCTGCTTGTTGACTATACCAGTCAATCAGATAACACGTTGTCTAGTGGATGGAATTTATTCTGACACAGATTACAAGAAAAAAATATTAAATTTAGATTTTTTTTTTTTTGTGGCAAACAATTGAAAAGTAAAGCTATAAAGGATTTAATATAGGCACTTTTCCCATTTGCTGTAATGTTTTTTTTTATTTTTATTTTGATGACTTTCAGTACTACTGATGGGTACAAGATGAACAACATAGGTATAACGTGCAGTAAAGTGTATGTTTTGGCTTTCTGCTTCGACAAATGGAGTTATTGAATCGGCGCTTTTTTACTTCCACTGTCTAGCAATTTATTTACAAACATACAACCCCATGTGGTATTTGTATTCACTGTCGTGTTCTTAAATTCTGACGTGTATTGCTACAATCTATCATAAGCACACCATGCGAAGGAATTTATAATCATGCACCCTCCTGATATATAAATAAACACGACTGGTTTCCTAACACTACGAAGACAGACAGATGACAAATCTTTGAAAAATATTTGACACAGTTTAAATTCTTTTGATAAATTTGACATCGGACTGACTCCGTATACAGGTGGTCGTCGATATAAGTCCTAATAAATCATAACCTTTGTTTACTCGTGCACGTTTCGGTGACATGAGCCGTCTGACGCCGCTTTGTGAAATGAATAATGTAGCTGTTGTATATATTTGTTAGCTTGACAGAGAGAAAATGGACAGACGACAAACTAACAATGCTTTGACTTCCTTCTGCAGGTGTCTCAATAACATTGTATAATCAATAAGTCTTTTCTGGCACGACAGTGTACATTACAACGTTGCCAAGCATTGATGATGATACAAGGCTTGGCTTGGGAACGAATAGGATTTTAAGTTAATGAAATGTTAAATTGCCAAAATACGGATGTAACTAAAACCGTTTTAATACAATGTTATTAGCATTGATTAAACATAACCCCTGCGTACATTAGGGACATATACTACCTTACTAACAACAACCGGAGATGGAAGATCTAACATGGGGTTCTAAATATCACCTCTCATATTCAATTACTTCAATAAAATGATTAATGGATTTTTGAAGGAACACAAAAATGGTTGCATTTTTAACATTCATGTACACATTCATGTCCAGTCTGTATTTAAAGACTGACCTAGAGAAGGCTCAAAATTGGTTTCAAAACAGAAATGGCCATCTTGACGCGAGTCAATATATACAAAACTGCCCTGTAGGGCTAAACAAATCTTAGTCTTGTAAGAGAGATACTTTTTGACTCGTTGAATCGACTGTGTCTTTGAACTATAACATAATGTAAAGTACTAAAATAAAGGCGGTTATTTTATCAAAAACATTAATGTGTAAAATAGGGTATATCTTTACTAAACATCTTGTAAGTTCTTTTGACCCATTCTATTGTGCCATCCGGAAACTATTGTCGTGTGAGTAAACAAAGACTCCATGATTCACACTGCCTGTATGCCAAACGTGCTGGTCGCGTGTGTGTGTTGTTTGCTAATTGTCTATAAAGGGAGGATAATTTCAACACTTTATCACATTAAGATTGAAATCTATTATGATACACGACCAAGAGTCTCAACCCAAGTTTTGAAGTAGGAAATGCTATCAACTAACTAGGCGATGCTTTAAAGTTACTGACTCTCACGCTCATTATCGCTTTTCATATCTTTGTCAATCTGGACAAAATGTCCAACACGATTATCAATTATATCTGTATACTGTTCTCGCTATTTCGTCACATGGTAACTTTGATTTAACATGTTTAAACACCATTGTCCCCCTGTATTATATTTCAAGTAAAATATCGCATGTTGTTACCGTACTTTAATATGTTTGCGTCTTCTCGTCAGTTACTATGAGATGACGTAAGAGACGTGAACATGTGTTGAATATTTCATGTACCCTCTCAAAAACTGAGAAACGAAATCTAATCGATATATCTTTACAGTGTATAATCGTTGACCTTTGAGCTTGATTTTTTATATTGATAGATTAAAGAAAATATGGTTGGATCTCATTGATTTAGAAAGGGCGTTAGCTTGCTATATGCACTTCAAAGCTTTTTTATCATGGTTACCGTTTTTTAAAACTTCAATTTCCTTTCTCTGTTTACGTTCATTAGCTTTAGAGACCTAATCATCACAGTTAATGATCTGTTTTTGTGAAAAGGGAAACTTTTCTGCTGAACAACATTTTTGAGCCATACCTTTTTTTAAAGAGGACAATAGGAGAAATTAAAAATACAAAGAAAATGATATGTCCGTGTTCTCGTTTTTTCGCTATGGTCTATCAAACATATGAATTTACGTAGAATACGTTTTTTCCGTGAAATTTATCATTTTTGATCGAAAGCAGAACAAATTTATATACTATCTTCTCAATCTGTAATACGAAAACTATGAATGTTTGCACAAGTGATACAAAGAGTGTTTATTTTCAATTAGGGAATTAGTCTTAAAACTATGTTTTGATCTTAAAAAAACAGTTAAAGTTACCCCTTCCCCTAATGTTTAAATTTCTGTTTTTTTTATCTGAATTATTGATTGGTATCAGATGAACGAAAAAGTGTTTCTCACCCTCAAAAGGTCAAAAATGGTGGTCACTGTGTCATATTGTTTTTGTATCATTTTTCATTTATTTTGCAAGATTAAAAAACACATGGGCTTCAACTGACAAAAAAAAAGACTCAAATTACCAATTTTGCATAATTTTCCACTATGCTGCATATTTCTTTAAAATATTGAACAATATGAACTTGTTTACATAAATATGGCGACACAGTGTTAATTCGAGTGATAAATTAAGTGTTTAAAATGTGAAATCACGTTTTATGGAGCGTCAGAAATTCACATTTTCCAAATGGCCGCCAAACTGGTTATTGTTTTAACTTTATAAAATAGGTATGTAAATAATTGATATCTATGTTTTGTCACATTTGTTAAGATACATGCTTGCTTCAAAACCTGTTCAAAATTTGCTAAATGTTATAAGAAAACCCTGTCACATTAGATCAAACCAAGATTTGACATGATTTAAATATCGGAAGAGCAGATCCTAATTACTAAACCAGGTTTTTCTGCTATCTCTTGTAGCTTGATCTTATATAATTTAGTAAGTTAACATTAACGACCTGTTGATGTAATCAAGTTGGGGACATTCACGTCAAGGACCATATCCATGTATCCTAAATAATTTGGTTTTTAATTATATACAATACATACCATTGTCTTAATCGAATTCTCCGCACATACACACACATACATTTAACACATGGAAACACGTCGGTAAATGACCTCAGCATTAATAAGGACGTTGAGCAATTTAGGTTTTCTGTTAATAAAAGTGTTATGACTTACCAACTACTGATGATATTGCTAAATGTTTGGCAATTGATCAAGTACATCTGTCGGTGTTGCTTTCTGCAGTTAAAGGTGTACTACCTTACATTACGAACCTGTGATGAAAATAGTACATTGTAATTATCGTTCTTTTACCAATTCTTTTACCAATTCTTTTACCAATTCTTTTACCAATTCTTTTACCAATTCTTTTACCAATAAATATCTAGTCAGATCGCTCTTGTGTCTATCGATAGATAAGTCTGTTAACAAAAGATACAGGAAAAAAAGAATACTACCATTGCGTCACTCAAAGATAAAGAGAACATTTATGAAATATATATTCATATGTTTCTTAGAATGGAACTATTTAAGACAGGATACATACATATCACAGTATGGTAGAATATACTTTTAAGTCCCCATATCACATGTTTAATTATATATCAATTATATACAGTTTGTTGAAAGATATTAAGTTAAACAAGCTAATTTCAAGGTTTCGTCTGTTAAAATCTTCTAGATTAAGCCACCAATGAACCTACAGGTCATACATGTGGCGGTAGATTCGGTATTCAAGTGCCTGCTCCGAATATCACACTTAACGTGATAGAAGTCGATTACTTAATGAACAACACAATGTTTCAGGAGAAGCAAATTAATGGAAACCATGGGCAAGTTATATAATCGCAACCATGTCATTAGGGATATTTTATTTTTATTATTTGCATTAGTGTGCCTTGTGGCTTTATTGTCACTACCCTAGTTCGCTCTTTGATGACTTTATAATCCTTAGATTTAACATATATTTGTCGATGAAGAAGAAGACGCTAACCCTTCCAGCACTCCTGGTCTTATTCTCCTCTTCCTGTTCAAGGGTCTTCGAGTCAATCTTTCATTTGGTCATAGTTTGCCATAGTTTCATCGATTTTGAATTAGTTTTATTTTTTCCATCAGAACAGCACTAATTTATCATTCCGTTTATTAAATCCCTAAATATAGGAATTTATAACATTCAGCTACACAATAATCGGATTGGTGTAAAGTTTGAAATAACATACTTTAATCACTAAGTTTGATAGGTATTGACCCAAAATCAAATAACGCTCTAATGTATAAGTGATGACTAGGCACACCTACCTGTTCTCGAGTATTTGCTACCTTATCGTGACCTATAAACAATTGTTTGTTTAACACAATATTGAGATATAAAGCCACTCGTCTCAATATTGATAATCCTCGCATATCTCAAATTTCATATTTGTTTTCTATAAACATATCTTTAGACCAGTCAGACATGTTCCGTGTGGGAATGTGGGACAAGTGTGTAATAGATTGGTTTGTTTATATAACAATATACCCTTAAATGATTGTGTCGGGAGGGAGGACCTTGGGAGGAGGTCGCGGGGGTCTCTCCTCCACCCTCTGTGTTGCGATATGCTGGGACATTAAAAGGGGTTAGTTCACCAACAGCGCCCATAGCACAGAAAGATACTGGCACATTCCACACCGGTAAAACTAGTATCGGACCGAGTTTGTCGGTATCAAAACAACGCTTAAAAGTGTAAAGTAACACATTAAACGCACCGGGTACTACCTGTCCGGACGTAGGGATCTATTGAAAAATGAAGGTGCTTTGCCTACTTTTAGCAATAGTAGTGGCAGTTAGAGGCCATGGCCGTTTGTGGGAACCACCCGGACGATCGACGATGTTCCGACGAGGGTACGCCACCCCTCAAAACTACAACGACAATCAACTCAACTGTGGCGGCTTTGCGGTAAGATTCGAATGGAGATTGATTTTGATCAATTAATGTTAATCTTAATGTTTCAATTTATTCTTTGTAAACCAATTTCAAAATTATTTAACTTTATAATTAATTTGGTAGTCCTTCAAAGTTATATGTATATGGTCCATAAATATTAGTAGAACAACTGAATCAATTTAGACTTTAAACAGAATAATTTATACTTAAATGGGAAGGTAGGAGAATTTGTTAAAATCTGGGATTTATTTGGTATGTTCCGTTTACGTAACATGTACTTTTTTTCGTAAATTTGGTAACATTTTTTATCAACAAAATATGTGTTAAATAAGTTCGTTTTACCATAAATTTATTTGATTGTCTAACTGTTATACACGGTTTAAACTGTGCTACTACAAACATGGTAGCTACATGTACTACTAGGGTTTCCTTGAGTAAATATACGAACTTGTGACCCGTAGATGTAATTCATAGACAGGATTTTACATATTAAGGATTATATCTGAACATCTTATTTTATTCTTATAAATCCTTTTTTTCGTGGAAAATTTGTTTATTTATTAAGATAAAACAAAAAAGATTGTCGTGCGTTATCCCTTCTTAACCAGGTAAAATAGGCATTTTTTATGAAGTTTTTTTCTGACAGAAAACATTAGACTATTTTTGGTTTTAAATTTGGCGGATATCGTATAAAAAGAAAAACCGGATAAATAACACAAATTTACCTCTTAATTTATTTCTCACATTTAGGATTTACTTTTGATCCTTACATAATTGTAAAGAAAGCAATAGGTTGTTTTGTCTGCTATAACACTTTGACCCCCGGTCCGTACCCTATTTGTACGGGTCACATGTAAAATTGTATTAAGTTAACCAAAAATATTTTTAAAAAAATCCTTAATCATGGTTTTATCTTATTAATTGAATCAACATTAACAATGTATCAATTGTAAAACGAAAAAAAAAAGTTTCCGAAAGAAATAATGACCAAGATATCACATATCACATTCTTCATTTTAAAGACATTATAAAGTAATTAACAGACATGTTTTAGTTTCCCGTTTTGGCGTTTGATTTTCGATTTTGTTCTGGTAAGTTATCGCTACTGTATACTTTTCTTCTGATGCATATGTTTTAGAGTTATTTGGCATAAACCTACGAATTGCATGGATTTTTCAGAGAAATTGTTTCTCCCGACCTAAAACTCTCCAACAACCCAGGTGGAGTAATAAATGGTCTGAGGTTGTTGCTGGAGTGTCGGTAGCATTTTAATGAGTTGACACTGTTAAAAATGTGCTCTTGAAAATGGACTTGCCACAAAACGGAACACAATACATCTCCATCACACATGCATGCAAACATCATGTAACTATATTAACTAGGTGGCATAGGTCTATTAGCTAACACCAAATCAAACAGTTTTGTGGAATTCTCAAAATTATATTGATTGATATTTTGTAGTTATTGTATAAATTTGATATCTATGTTCTGTTGAGTCCTTCACAGCGGTTTGTTTTAGCTAGATAGGCCCTGTTAATTTTTTTCTATAATATATTATAAAATAAATAAATAACTAAACTTACAAAATGAAAGTGAATAGAACTTTTCTACATCCATCTTCAGGAGTCGTCATACTTTCTGTTTGTTTTGGTTTCTGCGTGTTCTCGGTGTATTGGCATTTCGTAACGGCATTGAATTTTGTTTTGGTTGTGGTGTGCTAACTCTGCCGTGTTTTCCCCAAATAATCATTCATCCTGTAGATTTTATTCATTTTGGTGTCGTCCCTGTAGCTAACAGATCACCACCCGCTTCTACTCCCTCATTGTTAATGTCCTTTTTTCCTTAATTCGTGATATTTCCTCTTCCTGTTTTGCTCTTTTCGTAACGATTTTGAATTGTTTTTATGTTGTTCTTGTCTGCTAACGCTTCTGGTTAATTGTTCTTCTTTTGTTTTTCATTCATGTGTTTTTTGGTGCAATTTGTGCATCTGATAAATGAATTCCATTTTTCAGCTCCCCTATTGTGAGTGCTGATGATGTTTACTCTCTGTTTCAATGTCTTTTCTCCTTTTCCTCTGCTGTTTGTAACGCCGCCATTAAGTTCCGACTGATATGATGAAGCTTAGTATTTTTTCTTCTTCTTTTGTCCTGCATGGTACATTATTCAAATATGTATTACCTACAGTTTGTGATTGAAGATGGACACTGATTTAAGGCTAATGGTAGAATGTACTACCTTACTAATCATCAGGCACGCAGCGTCATCCACCTTTAAGATGAACCAGATACAGATATATATGAGTAATACTTTTATTATCTTCATCACAGTACTAAATTTCATGTTTAGCAAGAAAACTCGTTTCTCTTGTATATACGATTGATATAGGTACATTTGTGTGTCGTTAGACTATACCCCTCATCGTATCAAGGGAACATGTCATAACATACATTCACCTTCGGAAACGAGTTCTACACTACGGAAAAAGTACAGCATTTTATGACATATAATTTAAGTTGGGTCATGCATTGTTTTTGATACACCTGAAAGATTTTTATTACATTAGTTTGACATATTAAGATTCTAGTTAAAAGAGGGAGAAACACTGACTCAACAGACATGTTT
Source organism: Chlamys rubida (assembly GCA_032359455.1). Lineage (NCBI taxonomy): Eukaryota > Metazoa > Mollusca > Bivalvia > Pectinida > Pectinidae > Chlamys > Chlamys rubida. Next base: position 2,381 of record JAUMHH010211570.1, on the reverse strand, counting down.
AATGTGTTATGTAGCGAAGGTTTTTATTTTATCTAATAATGATATTTAACTAATTTCAAGAAATCCAATGTAAGTGACGATTAGTGGAATCATAGTTTAGGTCACATACTATCAACTTTCATAGAGACACTTAACATTAGATCTTAAGTCGTACTTTTCCGGAAAACAGCCTTTCGTTGGTGATATTAGTAATGTGTTTCCGGTGAGTTGCATAATCATGCCTTTGAACAAACCCGCATATTAAAATACTTTTTTCTGTGCAGAAAACATCCCATACTTTCATGTACACAAGTACATTTTCCATGCAGGTTTGTTCATACGTGGATTACGCGTAATGGAAGTCACGCATTTGTTTCATAGTTAGCAAGAAAATAATCTACTTTTACCGTTGATAAGTGGCTTCATGGCGTTTATATGAGATGTCGTGGCGTTCTTTTCTGTTATGACACTACAGCAGATTGAGCCATTTTTTACAGTACTTAATCTAAATCCATAAAAAAAGCTATCCTAACCAGGAAGGGAAATCCTTTGTTGAAAGAGTATCCTTTATACAAAATATCTTTTTATCACTATGAAATACACAAATTGTCAAGGAAGAGTTTTAATTTGTCATTTTCAAAAATATATACTTTAGCTACAGTGCTCTGTAACCATAGTAACTGTAAACTGCTGTAGGATTTTACCCTAGATATGTGTTAAACAAGTTAACGGTTTAATCCTATAATCTCGTAAGTTGCATATAGAAGTTGTCACATTATTCAGCAAATTATTCAAGTGTATGCATATATCTATCAAGCAATCAACGGGCTTAGTTGAAATACTCCTAGAACATTACTTAGTTCATGCATTCACCCCACCCCTCCGTCGTCTCCTTAGTAATATCATTAACACTCTTTTGTACATGGAGGTAATCTAAATCTATCAATAGCATCTGTGACAAGCGCTGTTGTGCACGAGTATCTTCATTAGGTTATCAAGATGTGCTGATCTGTTTCCGTCCCTTTATGCCGACCATGTGCCCAATGAACATTCCATACCGTCGGAGATGTTACCCGTTAAGGTGAATTCAGGAAGAACTGACTCATCACACCTAGTCAACTTAAGAAACTTACAAATTATCTAATAAATGAAATATAGATATCAATGGCTGAAAAAAATGCATTTACGTTCCAGTTGTTAAAAAGTTAATGGTGAATATTTTGATGAATTGTTTATTAATAGTGTCAATCATTCGTTTAATGGTATCAGTATTCTTTTCAATAGTAAGAGCTATTAATAAATTTCTTCACCATATCAATTATTTATTGAATGATATTAGAAATTCATTGAATGGAGTTTACCCATGTTAATACATTTGTTAACCATAGCAATTAATTATTGTATTATAAATTAATTTATTAAATGGTGTCTGTAATTTTGTTAAAGGTGTCTGTAAATTGTTTAGTGGGGTGTCTATATTTTGTTTAATGGGGTGTCTCTATTTTGGTTAATAGGGTGTTTGTATCTTGTTTAAGGTGACATTAATTAGCGTTAGTTTTTTTGTTTGATAAAACATGACAGATGACACAAGCTTTAAAAAAGCACTTATTCTAATTAATAATCTCTTCTTTTTCTGTACTATTCAATGCGGTTGTATATATATTTTTCTATCAGTATTTTTAATAAGATTTTCACCAATCCTCAAAAACGTATTACACAATCAAATAGTTACGTATATCAAAAACAAAAACAATTTTTTAATATAAAGATATATAAGAATGGTATGTAAGTTTGTATAGGATATACGATTCGATAAATATTGTAACTTTATAACTAATATGTTTACAAATATGCTCTGCTCTAAAGTAAATACCAACATGGGAGTATTAGCGACATGCTACTTATACCTTTGTAGTATGAGGAGACTCGTGTGATGTTGTCATCAACGAAATTTTCCAGTTAAACCATCGCCAGATGTAGGTTGTAGTTTTCGGAGATGTCTGGTGTGATGTTTGACATCTGTATTTTCCTGTTATCAGTATAACTAGACAGGGAGGGTTCTAATTCTAATTCTATCATGTCTAATTGTGCTATATTTCTGTGTAAGAACTCGTTGCTTAGGCCATATTTTACCGTTATATAAGGAATATTAGACTTGATGACTAAGACTACCATAGTAAGTTTTCGTGGATTACAGTTACCAGAATGATACCAGTGTTATACATCACTGTTGTCCTGCGTACTTTCTTGGTTTTGATGCGTAAAGTTTTGAAGAGAGCCGCATGTCATGAAGGAAACGCAAGACCACACAGTTTGGTATAAAAGGTGAAGGACATGGTGTGTGGTATAAAAAGTGAAGGACATGGTGTGTGGTATAAAAAGTGAAGGACATGGTGTGTGGT
>JAUMHH010211559.1:0-12707 GCA_032359455.1 Chlamys rubida | reverse complement strand
TTATGCAGCTTGGTCACTGATTACCTTTTTAGAGCTGTTCCTACTTCTTCGACTGCCAGAACAAGAGAGAGCTTTTCATCTGATGGAACCTCTATTTATATACTTAGCCATCCAATGAACTGCCTTCTTTCATTAGCCAATCAAAACTACTCTTACTTCCTAATTACCAAGAAATAACTAAAGCAAGTCTATACTAACGATCATTTATTGAACAATGTAATTAACCAAGAATCAACCGCTTCAATATATTGATTTCCGATAATTTTAAAGATGATATAACAATTCTTACAAAACAACTATCGGTATTTGCGACATGATCCCTGAATCTTCAACTGAGAACTTGTTGAGGTCATTGTAAATCTGTGCTAAGTTCGACGTCAATTCCAAGTTAGGTTTGTCATGTAAAGATAACACTACATCCTGACATGTATCAGTCTTATGTTATGGCGGTACTTGACCGGGTCGTTTCCATGTCTTTGTTTTCTCTAGTGGTATCCGAATGTCAGGTTCTTAGATGTTGAATGCATTGATGTTTTTATCTTAATCGCCTTGAAATATGAATAATAATATCACAGAAACATTTGATGAGATCCTGAACAGTTTCCATTATTTTATTATAAGAACAAAGCTATCCACAACTGTTACATCGTGCTCAGCGTATTACTCTTGGTCAACATTCATTGTTATGATATCCACGTGATGTGAAGCATTGTCATCCTTTTGAAGACAACGCCATCCTGCAAAACCTGTTTAAGTACCGCTTAAAATCATGTTTGCAAGGTGCATTCATGTTATGCTATAACTGGAGGTACTCGAAGTTTGGTACAAAGATTAATCGGTGTAGGGTTATACTCATAGTCACAAAGGGCAGTCCCCTAGTATTTGGTTTTGTAACATTTCGTACAGAACATCAGCCTGTAATTTTTTTTGTGTTCTATATTACACTTCGCAATGATATTCAGAAGTGTTCTTATGTTTATTCAGTGGGGCACAACGACCGACACGCTTTCATTGACGTTTCCATCTTTCATTGACGTTTTCATCTTTCATTGACGTTTCCATCTTTCATTGACGTTTCCATCTTTCATTGACGTTTCCATCTTTCATAGACGATTCCATCTTTCATTGACGTTTCCATCTTTTATTGACGTTTCCTTCTTTCATTGACGTTTCCATCTTTCATTGACGTTTCCATCTTTCATTGACGTTTCCATCTTTAATTGACGTTTCCATCTTTCATTGACGTTTCCATCTTTTATTGACGTTTTCATCTTTCATTGACGTTTTCATCTGTCATTGACGTTTTTATATGTGATTGACGTTTTCGTCTTTAGGCTGCTTTAAGAAGATAATATGTGCCACTTAACAATTCCGTGTAAGATGTAATACTATCTTTTTGATAAAGTCAGATGAACTGCATTATTCATTTATTACAGCACAGAGCTAAAGAGCAGATACCCCAACACAAAGTAAACAATTGTTTTCAAGGTCCTTGCCGAAATATAAAAAAAAAATGAAATGTAATATATTATATACATTCTGGAGGAAATACATAATGCACCACTTCGTATTTCTTAAAAGAGTGTAGGGGAAGGTACCTTTAAGACCCAAATTATATTCTCTTTACCAATCTCAGTGCGCCCATACAAGTTACGGAACATGAGAGACGTACTGATTTGGTCTATTGTACCAAGTGCATGATCACAGGAGGCGACTTCTTGCCCCTCGCTATTTTCTTATGGCAGTGTACTTCAAATGGAAGAATATAGCAAAGGGTACAATTAATCTACTTCTTCCATTGCTGCCATTGATTAATGGTTTTTGCTCCTTACGATCCCTTCCTCTCATTTCGACAGTGTATCCGTGGTCTTTGTAATGGTCTATAAGTAACTCATCGAGAAAAAACTGACGTCCTGTGGTCATGTATTAAACTAACAAATATCAATAAATAAACAAAAACAGATAAATAAATTAAAAAAACCGATAAATAAATGAACAAATGTCCATAAATAAATAAGCGAAAAAAGGTAAATAAATAAATAAAAACAGATAAATGAATAAACAAAAACAGATAAATAAACAAACAAAAACAGATAAATAAATAAACAAAAATAGATAAATAAACAAAAATAGATAAATAAATAAACAAAAACAGATAACTAAGTAAACAAAAACAGATAACTAAGTAAACAAAAACAGATAAATAAATAAACAAAAACAGATAAATAAACAAACAAAAATAGATAAATAAATAAAAAAGCAAAACTGAAGGAAGAAAACAAAACAAAAACAACTAAACTCGCAGCAATTCCTTTACATGACGACGGATAATTTACATCAATTTATTTTAAAATCAAATCACCATAAATAGAAAAAAAATTGGTAACAAATGAAGAAGCTTTGATGAGACACCAATATTTGGATTTTTTCTAATTCATTTGTTTGGCAGTGTTGATGCCAGACGCTTAATGAAGCAGACCGACTCATTCGGTGGTTTAATTTTATTAGTGTTGGGCAGCTGCGTTGATACCTGACGTAACTAAGAGCAGGGTCATGGTGCTGTTAATTGCTTCCAACAAAGATGTAAAACTAGTGTGCCGTCACAGTGACCATCAAAATTTGTAGTTGTGATAAATATAAAATAGTTTGTTAATTTTGCAACTGTCAAAATTACGTATTATACAGATTAAAGTTCAATCATGACGTCATGTGTGTTGATAATTGGAAAGATCAAGTTACGTATTTTGTTTAGTGCTCTCGCTCTTACGCAGCTTAATATTAATATTTTGGTTTTAAAAAAATATTGTTTATCACAAATGTGAAAGATAATATAACATTAAAAAAAATATATATTCTGAATCGTGACGGAAATGGTGAGATAGTGAGTGTTCTTAATTGGATCGTTTACCTATGTTTTCATCATCATTTTATGAAGATTATGTTAAAATCTCTTACAGAAGTCTATAAGATCACACTAAAATGTATCACACATATAAAGAAGTCTCCACAGAAATACAACGGAGGATCTTGAAGAACAATGATTAATTGTATAATGTATGCTTTGATTGCATTTGCTACGGAATGTTGACTTGTAACAAAGCATTCTGGTAACAATACACATTCCTCTGATCACAAGCCCATAAAATAATAATAATTCGAGGTTCTTATATACTTATATACCGCTTTATCACAACCTATAGTTTGTAAGTCGTCTCAAAGCGGTTCAACGCCGGGGCAGATATATTGATACACGTGGGAGAAATATACACCGATATGATAGATCAAATCAAATCAAATCAGATAATATTTATTTAGAGTCGGACAATTTGTAACATATAACATTATAGCTCTAAAGAGCTGTTACCGACTAATTTAGATACTTTAGCAACTTCATATAAATAGTAATCGGTACATAGTTGATGGGATTGACACAATTTCCAAATGATCGTTGTCATCAAATGTTAATCCGTTTTAAATATTAGAAAATTTACCTTATTGTCATTAAGCATTATAAACTGTTTTCTTTGGCAATGTACGTGCGGTGTAGCTACACTGAGACCATGACGTAACTGAGAGAACCTAGCTACCCAAGTGCTAAATTCTTTTAAAGGAGAAGTAGAACATGATATCCAAAATCATTGAAACCTATATATAGGTTTCAACCTCAGGGATCCGAATATCTTTTCAACGTAGGCCTTGCTTTGGTAAAAAACGTATACTGTACGAACACATTCAAAAAGATTATTTATTAAATAACGTGCACTGTGTCTGTCAGGGAACAAATATGAAAGCAAAACTGATATCAGAGTATCAAGATGTGTACATTTCTATTGTTTTCTTAAGGATCCGTCCCACTGCACTCTGGATATTCGTTTATACAGTAACATCCCATTTTTATCATTTTCGATAAAACTGTAGCACAATTGGTTGAGAACACATATATTGACCAGGTAAAGAAAGTTGATTTGAGCACAGATCCATGTTTGAGCACGAGAACGGTTTCATGAATACGGGCCCTGAGGTACAGGGTTCAAATTCCATTCTAGAACAGTTTTATTTTCACTCAGAACACTATTGAATACATTTGTATATGTATATTTTTAAATCTTTGTTTGTTCGTAAAATTAACGCAAGAAATGGTTTTCTTTTCCGAAATTATTTTTCAAAACTGTTTGCATGCCGGGAAAAAACGGTGTCCAATGCGTAGTTACAGATTTTGGTAGTGGCACGGGGACCCTTAAGCTTAGAGATCTGTATTGAATTGTCGTCTTATAAATCATATCTATAACACATAAAGGTTGTTTCTACACAGATGTGATAGCGTTCTCCTTTTTTCAGTAACCTTCGACCATAAAACACCGGTGAACCGTTTTTATCAAAAGTTAGCCTAGAACAATTATGGGGTGAGAGACATGGCCCAAATGTCATTGACAGTTTTCAATTAAAAAACATGAAAATAGCTATTATAACGGGGAAAACGTTTGGATTAGAAGTCAGTCACAGGCATGGACAAGCTATCTGGTATTTTGTCTGGGTGTGACAATAGCCGTCGGGATTTTAGCTCCATGTTTTCATCATGTACCTACACAAAAAAGACACGAGCAGGGAAGGAAACCTGTTAAATGTTTTACTGTCTTATAATTGGTAGGCGGCTCCTGGTTCTAAATGTTCATGACAAACAAGGTCAAATAATGGCGACATCCACGTGACAATATAGGTAACGTATATATCTCATCTTTTAGACGAGAAGGGGAATCCTCATTCTGTCAAATTAGTCTGACAAATTGTTAACTGAATCCGAAACTAAATTGTAAACAAGAGAAAATAGAATATACTTTAGTATTCCAACGGAGGACGTAACAGATACATTTTGGTATATTGATGTCGCAATTAGAAATATTCAAACGAAAACCCATGCAGTTGACTAATATCAGTCGCCTCAGAATAGTTCGTATTTGACAACACATTATAACATACCGTATAACAACACAACCGCCGGATTCATTTTTCCGGATTATCCTTAATCTGCGCGACAGTGACAACCAACTATAATAAAATAATTTGTATTGTATTGTATTGTACTATAGCTTACGTGTTCCCGTTAATTTGCCAGGAAGATGGTCGTTATGCAAAGGTCTAAACACCGTATATTTATGCAGTTCTAAACACACAATTAATCTTTGCTATACTCATTAAGGCGAATTAAAGTTGTCATTCCGTTTTAATTTGTTAATGCTCGTTCTAAATCCATCATTTTATTTTTTTAATGAATATCATAAATAAGCATAATTCCGTATGATATTACGGTTATAAACCCTGAGGAAATTGAGGCAGGTAAACAAATACTCATGTCACGCTCATATTGGGTCAACAATCGCATTATATCACCTGTTACATTATCTTGAAAGTTGCCAAGCCAGTTAATCCTTAAGGCCTCAATAGAACCGATATTTCCTCGTGCCTTAATTTAAGTCGGCTGTTTTCGCTCCAACCAAGGCCGTTTTCGCGCAACAGTGATGGAACAATGCCAGCGGACGTGTCATTGATTGCTTTGTGTTTCGTCGATATGAAACAATGAAGAAATAATGAGGCTTATGACATCTTTTCTCTTTGGTAATATTGTTGAGAGAAATAATTCCACAAAATAAGTTTTCCTGTGCACTTCAACAGAAAAAACACTGCAAGCCTCGTCTAAAGCAAGGATGTGGAAAATGAATCGATATAAGGTTTTCTCAAAACGTTATCGGTGAAGTTAATTAAGTACCTTTTGTAGTAATCTGAACTTGTTTACACGGATTCCTCTGTACTTAAAATTGGCCAGGTTACACTACTAGCCCCGCGACATTATAGAGAGTGATAAACGTCACACACACACACACACACACACACGTGTCTGTACCTATGATGGTAATAGATGCAGTTCGAAATAAAAAAGAATTTCGCTGTACCATAAAGCTGTTTCGTCCTTCTAGGACTCATCGGTGAAGAAGGAAATCCAAATAGTTATAAACTCCTGTCGAAACAGAAGGGGAGGTGCGACGTTTCCCTTAACCCTTTCACCACTAGAGACCATAATGGACTCATCCAAATCAATGCATGGAAGAGTTTACTAAATTTACTTAGGGGTGAAAGGGTTAATTATAAAACTTTCAATAAAATAAGAGGGAGGAGTTCTGGTTAATTTCGAATTGATAATTAATAAAGTATGTATATTATGATCCGTACCACTTTTCAACAGCGAAAATTGTTACCATTAAGAAATCAACCGGCAGAGTCTAACATTGTTTTTCTTCTTGAAAACACATAAACAAAGACACACACAGGTAGATGCACCTATACACATTGATAATAGATGCAGTATGCATGGATAAGGTCAAACTACTGATGAACCGGAAGAAGAGGTGCGTTACACCCAAAACGAACAGAGAAAAATGCAGCATATCATAAATACAAAAAGAAAACTCCGGATTCGAAATCCATATTAAAAAAAAAAGAATAAAAGGAAATAAACTGACATAAAAAAGAAATACTGTAGGAAGAACGTGGTGATCCGAAACGGTTTCCTGCAACACATGTTGCACCTGTCAAAAAGCCTTCCCTCAAATTGGGATCCAGACAACAATGGATATCTAAGATGAATTTAGTTGTATTTGTCTTGTTCTGTCTTTTTCAAAAACAAAACAAAAAACAAAAACAAATCATTAATAAATGAAGGCACGAAGGCTAAAAAAGCATGTCTAGAGGTACATTAAGATTTTGCATGTTCTTTTAATCTATTTTTAAGATTGGTGTTTGAGTGGGTAGATGTGAATACTTGAATCACAATCAAACTTGTTAATTACAAAACACGATATTGTCTATAAATAAGATACATTGTAGAAGAAATATCAAAACGCTGCACTGGAAATTGTTTTATTAACAAATGGTCATCGTTGATGCGGAAACTGATACGCCATATATACATATCCAAACACTTGGATGACGAAAAGAACAGATCAAACGAGATTGAATGCAAAAATAACAAGAGAATACCAAATTGTCAACACAACCATAATGCAAATTCAAAATCGATAAAACGATGGCAAATAAATGAACAAAAGAAATATTTATATGGATACCGTAGAAACTGTACAAAGAGAATAAGGCCAGGTGATCCGGAAGGGTAAGCGTAATGACGCCCGCCACGTAAACCTAAGTCGAATCCAATTATACTGTCAACTCCTAATATCGAGAACTCAGGTAGTGACAACAGAACAACAAAGAATTCTTATGAGCATCGACCTCATAAAAATTATTACACAAAGAAATAGCATATTTCCCCTGTAAGATCCTGATGGCAACTATTTAACTTGCGAAAAGTCTTCATCATTCTGCATCTTTGGAAACCATGTGTTGTGAGTTTATCCGTCAGCAGTGGATTACGGGAGTCATTATTTTTGGTTCAAGGTTTTGATTACCGAATCAATTTCAACACGTAAATTAAGAAAAACGTTTCTACATTTTGAAACTTAAGAAATTAAGAATTGTATTAATAGTAAACTGGGATTTTTCTGGATCATCTTAATGCATCGTAGATTTTTCAAATCATAGTGGCAACTTCCAAAATGCTTTTCTTACACTGATTCAATTTCTGTATCATTCGTATTGGTATCAAAATAAATAACGTTGCTTGAAGTGTGGATCAGTTATGTAAACGATTTACTAAGTATATCATTAGCTAACTACTCTAATTAGAGGTCAAACTAATTGTCTCCGACGCTGGAGTCAGCACGTGCCTAACAGCACGTTTTGCTTCCAACACGCGCTGTAGACAACAAAGGCGGCCCAGGTGTGTTATAATGCAATGTACTCATCCTGGCGGGATGAAGCACTCTGGTTCGTGTGAAGATCCAACATGGCGATGTGATGCGTAAAACGTTCGCTCTTAAATAATAGATGGACTTGGTGATGTTTTTGATGTTTTGCATAGCTCAGCTGTATGCAGATAGGACACGCGGAAATATCAAACAGTCCACAGGAAATATCAAATTGTCCCAAGGAATTAGAAATCAGATAAAGTAACAGCTAGTTGGACTTTTTTAATCATGAATATTCGTCATTTGATTTTCAGTTTGTTTTTTTGAATATGACAGATTTGGCTATTCATTCCAATCGGGTAATTTTACACAATGATCCGTCTTCGAAAATTAATTAAGCATTGTTTCAATGTTCACCAAAATATCACACGCGCACACGTGTCGCTGATGATCTTGATTTAGTGTCAGTGAGACAACACCAATTTTGTTTTGGCTTTTATGGTAAATTCTTGATAACGTGTTCACGGTATTTAGGATAAGTGTGTGGATTTAAAGAGCATGTCACACATACACTACCGATGTACATATGTACCTCGCCGGGACTAAACCGGAGCAAAATATTAACAACGGCGAGAAAATCGGTAGAGCTCCGGCGAGAAAGCACTTGAAAAATTAAAATTGACCGTAGCATTACCGATGTAGTACCGGCGTTCCCGTTGTGATACCGTTGTTTTACCGATGTAAGAGCCGATGTGCTACCGAATACCACTTTTCTGACACCTCAGTGTTACCGATGAGCCGCCGATGTTATACCGAGGTACTGCCGCCGTTCTACCGACCGGAGCTAAAACGGAGTGATACCGTTAAGTTGTGCTGCCGATGTTACGGTAGTACATCATTAGTACATCGGCGGCGCGTCAGTACTACTTCGGTGGTATTCGGTAGAGCTACGGTATCACATCGGTACCAGTTCGGTACACATTGAGGAAACCGGACAGCCGCCGATCCATTACGGGACGCTACCGGTGCTCTATCGACATTAACGAAGCAATACCGGAGTACTGCCGATGTTCTGCCGTTGTTGTCCCGTTGCTCGCTCCGGCAGCGCAACGGCGGACATTTTTAAGATTGTTCAAAATGTCCTACCGTCGCCTGCCGTTGTTAATTTTTCGCCGTTGCCCTGACGATGTCCTGACGATGTACTACCGTTCTTAGCGATGTGATACCGTTGCGCTGCCGTACTTGTACCGATCCCCGAAAATCGCCAAATTTGTGCTCCGGTATAGCTCCGGCCACCTAAATCGGCTAGGTGTGACAGCACCTTAACCTAAATTAACATGGCGGTTGTCTTCGGTGCAGCAGCAGATTTACCATTTCGGAACACCTCGGCCTGTACTCATTTAAGTTCTCATGCTCAAGCATGGATTTTGTGCTCCAGCCTTATTTCTTCTTCCGACTATAAATTAATGATATAATCTTATTTTGTCAATGATTTTGGAAAAAAAATAAAAGATTTTAAGCCGAATGCTGCTTTCAATCTTTATATTTGACTTTTTGATCGTTTGACATGATTTAAGTGAGTTTTAAAAAAAATTGGTTTGAGCACATGATCTATGTTTGAGCATGAGAACGGTTTCATGAATACGTGCCGATGTCTTATTTCCTTGTACTTCATAAAACACATCCGTGTAAGTATATCTTTTGTTAATAGTTTGCCCTAGTTTTACCGGGTTGTTAGTCCTGTTAGTTTAATGTAAGAGCTGGACGTATAGATAGCGTGATCCATCTTCATTATCAAAATTGTACAATGTTAGAATGGTCTGCTGGCTTAGTTGGAGTGCAAAACGTTTACTTTTATCACTGTAGCACTGTTTTTCTGAATTCTATTTTACTAGTGGTATTGATGGGAAGTTTATAACTTTTTTTATATCTTTCCAAATTTAATCGCAGGAAATCTGTAAGTAGATTAAGCTCACCGATGGTTTCCTCGCCGAATCGGTAGATTATCATGTGATAACAGGTTCGGATATTTATTTATTTATCGTTTTTATAACCGACCTTTTAGTAGACGTTTGTATTTGGGACATTCTTGTTCTTTTATTGGAATAGTATAAAGGGGGTTTACAGTTTACAACCAGGTTATCTAAATCAGGATTTCAACTTAGCAAAAATGTCGATCAGGAGCTTTGCCATAAAAATGTTTTATGGAAGGGAGATTATTTATATATCAGGATTTTTTTTAATAGAAACGTGTAGCTAATAAAAGTACTTTCACATATTCCCTTTGATGACTGTACTAATCAAGCAAGACGTGTTTCATTATCTAAAATACGAGGTCTGCGCATGACGAATATCAGTGGTGGCGAAGGTCTTTTTCCCTAAGTGCTCTTTCCGATCCTTATATAGAATTTCTGTTCCAATTTTGTCCTTTTTGATAACACTATATTTTTTTTCTATTTAGTTTCATTTTTTAATTCGTGACATTTTATTGTGACGTCAACGTTCAATCCATCAATCCATGGCACGTGTACGCAAATAAGAATAAGCTGGTTTCTTTCTCGTCATGATCAGATAAGAGTACATGTAGATAAGGGTTTTTTTCTTCTGTATCCTATTTTAAGGAATTATGAAAGATTGTTACTGTTCACTTCAAAACTCCAAAGAAAATCATTGTTGTGCAAAGACTTTCCCACTATAGATAGTTTTCGAAATGTTATCTTCTTTTTTTACTGTAACCTTTTATCAATGTAGTGCCACTAAACCCAACCAGATTTAACAGTACAAACTAGGCTTGTAATATAAATATGAAGTTGAGTCGTACTAAAAATGGCCGAAACGGTGTTTGTTAGCTTATCGAACGGTTAATAATAACTCCAAACATGTGATAAATTCGTCATATCATCGACAATATTTACAAAGTAAATTCAACGCGTAGCAGCTATATTCACTTTCATTTCAGAAGGAGACATTTTACACTGTACTATGCTTGTCACTTTTGGAATAATCAAGTTTACATTCTAGCATCTTTGGACCTTGTCGTTTTTAGCATAGCTGATACGTATACGCAGCTGTCAAATTAGGAACAGAAAAACACACGATCCAATGTTACACAAAGAAAACTAAACTAATACGGGGAATTGTGTAAATATACAATTTCAAAACAATAAATATCTTCCGTTCGAAATGGCAGATGTATTTGTTTGCGTGTTTAGGGTTCCGCATCTTCGTATCAGCTAAGGTCATATGAAGACCTTTTCTACAGATGACTGGGCCACTATTGGGCCATAATAATGGATCAATCGGTACGCGATTGACGGACGCAACAACACGTAATGGTACTGGTTCGCTAACCAGGTGAGGAAAAGAAAACTAATAAAGATATTGTTACGTTTGGATTGCTGTTTAAGCTATCTTCTCGATCGTCAAAGCAGGGTTGTAAACTCGCCTTTGATATTTTACAAATAGAAATAGATACCTATCGACGACCTTCACCGGTCTTGATCCAATAATCCTGACAGATATGTCTGGTCGGCTACTTTACTATTAACACAACCATGCAATCCTCCGCTCAATCTTCGGCGCCAGCCAAGCGCTCGACTGAGGCTGATGCTTCTTCGATACCGATTCAGAGAGAAGCTTCAGTGGGCTTCCGGTTCAACACTATAAAAACCTCCCCAGTGGGCTATATCTTTAAAGATTAAGCCGATTTGGAAATGTTCTTATTTTCAGAAATCTCTTTTCTACAAATGGACACCCCAAAAGGAGTGCTGTGAAAAACAGTATCTTATTCAGTGATACAAAAACCTAGAATAAATTGAAACAGGGCGCGGAAGTTTAGAGGGTTCAATAGGGTTTTATTCCTAATCTACTGGTAGCCGTTGCTCGACTTTCGGCTTTGGGGTGACTACATACGGCTTTAATATAATTGTACAATATTTTCTTATCTTGGGGCAGCTCATGGTAAAAAATTCATTTTCGATTTATGTTCTTTATTTGTTTATTAAAAAATATTGAAAGATGAAAGAGCAATAATACATATCTTCAAAAAATTGTGACTGAATTCTTAAAAGAATAATCTATGCATGCATCTTATATGAGGAACAATAAATTACTTTGAATGAATGATGTTGAGTTTGTAGTTTTGTTAAAGATATTCCCTTACCTCAAATTTTTTCTTTCATACAGTCAGGTAAAACAAAACTATTGCTTTGTACAGTTAAATAATCAAACAAAAATACTTAGAAAGAACGAAGTTTTTTGAAAATCTTAATGCTCTTCAATTTTTTTTTCAATTATGTTTTTTTTTTTTTATTTTTACCAAATGTACCTATATGTCGATATAAAAGAAGCGATATTTAATTGTAGACGATACAAGAAGAACTAATGAGACAAGAGGCGCCTTCGTATATTGACTGCCGATTCAAAATCTTCGTAAAGAACCCTGGAGGGAGGCCCAGCCCGATAACACAATCTAAACGTACAACAAACTATATTGGCAAACAATCCACAGTAGTCAGTCAGAAGCAGATCACCCATGACTAACCCTACTGGTAACTAGTTTAGAGCAGTCAGTCATCAATCATGAATTACCCTACTGGTAACTAGTTCAGAGCAGTCATTATCCAGAACTAACCCTGCTGGTTATCACTCTGGAGCAATCATCTCCCACTTCCAACACTTCAAGTTACTAATCAGGAGAAGTCCTTACCCAAGATTAGAAGTATTGGCTACCAGTGTGGAGAAGTCATCAACCAGGACTAACCCAACTGGTCATCAGTCTGGAGAAGTCCTCATACAAAAGTTGATCACCAGTCCAGAGGTGTTATCAACGAGAACTAACAATATATAAATATCACATTCATGAGAGGGCGATATTGCATATTTTCACCACAAGGAAGCATTGTTGACCGA
>JAUMHH010211537.1:0-12708 GCA_032359455.1 Chlamys rubida | reverse complement strand
AATTTTCTCACACAAACCAATGACGTAACAATCAATACCTGTTCACAAGAGAAGATAACTCTGCAATACACAAAGACAGAATACACAATTCAATGGTATGGGGTATTTCATCATACTAATGTAACAAAGTAACATGTGAAATTAAGCCTAGGCTCTTCGTAAGGATTCCGTACCAGTAATGTAAATATGTTGGAAAGGCAATATACTTATTTTTCTATATTTATGAAACATGTATAGTATAAAGTACAGCACATTATATTTATGTAACTTCCACTATATGCTAGTTATTTCTCCTCCATACAGTAGCTACATCAGCAATGGAAAAAAATATCATAAGGGGGTAATAATCGACAGTGTTTTTAACTCCTAACAACCTTTAAAGCTTTTTGCCATTCCTGGTCTTTTCTTAATACATTTGGACTTCTGATACATAATAACATTCCCATTTTATTTTTGTGATTTTGCCACACATCTCTGCCATTTATCAGCACACACAAGAGCTACACAATTTTCAGCATTGTTAATTGTAATATTTTTACTAACACCTGATCTTATCAAGTCTAAGTAGGTTTTGATCTTATCAAGTCTAACTAGGTTTTCAGCTTTAATTTGTCAATGTTACAGAAGAAATCTCTTTAGTTTGTTTTTCTCCCTTTCAGCCTGCTTTCAGAGAAAACTGGGATTTTTTTTCAGTGCATATGTTTGTCTGTCTATCTGTCAGGATTGGTTTCCTTGCAGTTCAATACCCCCCCCCCCAAATTTTTTTTTTAAATAAATTTGATTTTCCAAGGATGTCTGCTAAGGATATCTATCCTATTGAAGTTAGTTTGTCTACATCAAATCACATCAATTTACAAGAGATGTCCTGCAAGCAGGGGATATATATATTCTATGCAGTGTTTACACTATGTTGACTTGAAAAGAAGAATAGCCTGTTGAATGTTCACATGCCATAATGTTGACCGATATGTATTCTGAAAAAATAGCTGGTTCAAATTTAATGAATAGCAGGCTACTTTTGCCAACAACCGGCTTTTAATGAGTTTGCATTTTCATATTAGGCTTTACCAACCTCTGTATAATGAAGGTGTTTTACAGATGGAGGTCAATGTTGTATCTATTGTTATTACAGGGAGGTGGAAGTAGACACGCGTTTAAACCGTCTTTCTTTAGAAAGTGGAGTGACAAGGATACAGAGCAGTACAGACTGGGATACCCTGTAAGTAACAAAGGTGGATACTTAACCCTTTCACCCCTATGTAACTTTAGTAAACTCTTCCATGCATTGATCGGGATGAGTCTATTATGGTCTACAGTGGTGAAAGGGTTAAATGAATTATTTTTATATTGCTTATAAATGGTTGTATTTTGGTATATTTCAGGTTTACACAGAATTTGTCGGTGTTTCGTCGTGATGTGAATGACTCTTTAAAAGCCCCCGGTGGCCAAAGCCCTATTCCTTCCTCTTCTTCTTCACTAGACATGATGAGTTATAGCTAATGTTGGTTCCCTGTGGTGTGAGAGTGTTTCTAGGTGATCTCTTAAAATGGTCATTCGGCCTCGGTGACTTGCGACTAGTGCTCACCAGGCCATGGTATGGATGGTCAATGTCTGGACAGCTGGACACTAAGCTATGGTGAGGATGGTCATTTTATAGTGTTCAACATTTGTTATGGAGTGAATAATCATTGGACGCCATGTGGGTTATCATCGTCAGCGCGGACGTGGATGGTTATTCAACATTTGTTATGGAGTGAATAATCATTGGACGGGACTATTGGACGCCATATGGATTATCGTCGTCGGCGCAGACGTGGATGGTTATTCAACATTTGTGTAGGATGTGGTTTGTGTTCTTGTTCAGTTGTAACTGGACACCTGTGTAAATGGGTCATTACTCTGCCTCGGACCATAACATTAAGGGCATATGCTACCTTACATAATTTTTTCAAGAGAGTTCCATGCTTAGGAATCTGTAAAATACATTTATTATAAATGTTGAATTGGATTTAGTCAATAAGTTAACATGTTGTGATATCACTTTGGGAATTATTTTTAATGCTTGGATGATGCAGATTTAAACAGGAGTGTTGTGCACTGTTGAACCTGTATTAAGAGACCACTCCAGAAAGATCCAAAGAAGAGGTACCTTTGTGCAGGTGGTCTGTTATACAGGTTCATTCCACACTGAAATCACTACAATTAGGAACATTAAAAGTGGCCTCTTTAAACAGGTGGTCTCTAATAGAGGTGGTCAGATGAGCTGGTTTGATTGTAGAATATGTAAGGTAGCATATATCTTTGAATCATTAATTTGCAAAGCACATATCTCTGTTGATGAAATACTTCATTTCAATTACAGATTTTTTCCTATGAATTCCAATAGTAAACTGTTCATGCTGAAAGTATTTGAAATCAAGTAGGGTGCTTTAAATAACTCTGCAGGGGTTGGGGCCTGGGGGAAGGTTTTGTATCAATACAAAAATGATTTGAATTCAGAGCAATTTCTGCTTTTTATTACCGTATACTTACCTGGGATGATGGATAGAAAAGTGTAAATTTAATATATGTATGGAGTTGTGGAAAGCCTTGTCTGTGTGGTGACTGGGCACCTCCATAG
Source organism: Chlamys rubida (assembly GCA_032359455.1). Classification (NCBI taxonomy): domain Eukaryota; kingdom Metazoa; phylum Mollusca; class Bivalvia; order Pectinida; family Pectinidae; genus Chlamys; species Chlamys rubida. The sequence goes on along the minus strand of JAUMHH010211537.1, from coordinate 10,088 downwards.
CAGCAGTGTGATATACATGGATTCATTTAAAAAGTGTTCATGTGAAGGTGTTAGCCTGGCATACTAAAAGATGAGTGTTTGAGATGGCATGCTCCCTTCATCGGTGTAACTGTGTGTAAGGATCAGTGTTTGTGAGGGCATGTTGTAATGGGTGTTTCATTGTTTGTGAGGGCATGTTTTAATGATTTATCAGTGTTTGTGAGGGCATGTTATGGGTATATCAGTGTTTGTGAGGGCATGTTGTTATGGGTATATCAGTGTTTGTGAGGGCATGTTGTAATGGGTATATCAGTGTTTGTGAGGGCAGGCTGTAATGGGTATATCAGTGTTTGTGAGGGCATGCATTTATGGTTAATCAGTGTTTGTGAGGGCATGTTGTAATGGGTATATCACTGTTTGTGAGGGCATGTTGTATTAGGTATACATCTATCAGTGTTTGTGAGGGCATTCTGTAATGGGTGTTAAGTGTTTGTGAGAGTGTAATGGGTGTTTCATTGTTTGTAAGGGCAAGGTTAATGGGTGTGTAAATATTTGTGAGGGAATAAATGCTTTACTGGATGTTTCAGTGTTTGTGTGAGGACATATTGTACTGGGATTTTCATTGTGTAAGTGTCTGTGAGGGCATGCTTTAATGGGTGTGTAAGTGTTTATGAAGGGGATGTTTGTTTAAATATGTGGAAATCTTTTGGAAAGGAGGTGTACAGTATATCAAATAAGGTAGCATAAGTGCTATATTTTGTGGAAATGCTAAAAGAAATATAAAGCTTCATGAGTGTAATGACATTTTTATACTTTTTCAACATCAGACAGTTCACATTATATTGTTGCTAATAGTTGTGAGGAAATGAATTTCAAGAATTCAAGTACCTCGCTTGTTTTTGCACAATTGAGATGGACACAAAAAAAATGTAAACAGTCCAGACCCAGGAGGAGAAATGTATTGTGTGGATCACTAAGTACACACATATCTAGAACCACTACAGGAAAGAGTTTATCTTTAATTGGGGTAGTATAGAGTATAAAAAGTGCTTGAAATTATGGTAATGCTTAAATCATAATTTCAGTTTAAAAAAGTGCTGTAATCTAAGAAAGAAAATTCCTTTAAAGTGCTTGAATTCATTGATTTTCTTTATTTTTCATAATTTCACTGTATGAATATAGAGTGGCATCAAAATATTTTGGGGCAATGTCGGAAACAAAATGTCCAGCATGTGATAATAGATTTTGATTTTATATCAATTTAATTGAGTTAAAGAAGTTTCAAGTACAACCTACATGTACATGTACGTACTTCAGTTTGTAGGCCGAAGCTTGCTTGTTATACTTCAAAAGTGCTCTACGTGTATACATACATGTATGTATTAAAGGAGTGCATATAAAAATTCAGAGAATACTTATACAGGTTTTATTAATTGGCTGTCTTCCCTTTTGAATTATTTTTAAACAAAAATGAAAATTTTGTTAAAATGAAAACAAAATATTTTAATGCTTCAACGTTCCAAATGCAATATTGAAAAGTGCTTGTATACCATATATTAATTATTATATAACAAAATGATTTATAAGCAGTGTATATGCGAGATACAGTTCAACATCATTAAGAATGTTTGTTTGAATTAATTGATGAGATTAGTTACAACATTTCGGATGTTCACAGGATACACTGACACATACATAAATGTAGATAATTCTGATTTAAAGCTTATAGTCCTAGTGCTAGGAGAGATTGTTCAGCTCACTAGACACGGTGCATTGTCCGTCCTTCTGTCCATTCTGTCCTGTCCCTGTTTGTCCAGTGTACTATTTCATCTTATTAATATTAAAGAGTACTTCTTGGGATGGCATTCTAAAAGTAGGTCACTGTGACCTATATGTTGGTGGTTGTGTGGAGCTTGTTTAAAATTGAAGGATAACTAAACCTGGTACAGGGATATACTTAAAGCAGACATTTCCGCTCTAATTGAGATCTTGAACCGAGGCTAGACAATAAGGGTAGCCTGATAGTCTGAGACCAGTGCTATCTCCAGCTGGACTGTTCATTCTAATATAAAAACCGCTAACCTGATTGACTAGACTGCTCAGCTTGTGGAATAATATTGGGTTAGTGGAATTTGCACATGGACCAGTAATAATTGGAGACTACTATCCCAACTGACCGGTGGTATATATTCAAAGGTAATTTCTAGCCCTGCAAGTTTAACATAAATTGAAGAAAGGCAAGTTGCATATTGTATTCTACCTTTGTACCAGTGGGCAGGGGTATGAATTGTTACACAATTAGGTCACAAACTGTTCTAAGTGCTATTATTATGATTTTGTTATTATTGTGTTCAATATTGGCAACTTCCATTTCACGCAGTAATGGAAAAAGAACAGTATTTGATGCCAAAATGTGTTTACTGCTTGAATTGAGATGTAGGGAACACATAGTTATGTAGACAGTCCACTTTGTAAGTTTATATCATGAGGGTGTTCAATGTTTGAGGTATTAACATGTGTGTATGTGATTTTCATTCATGTGTCGGTATGTCTGTGGTATTGATGTCATATGTATGTACATGTATGACAGCACATGTATGCAGGTTTATGTTGCAGTGTGTATCACTTAAGAACTTAGAGGCAAGTATGTGGATATATAGACCCGAAAACATATTTATTCACTAGATGAGGGGAATTTCAGTTATTGTATCATGGTGTGACTAGATGAGGGGAATGTCAGTGTTCATGGTAGCATCATGGTGTGACTAGGTGAGGGGACAGTCAGTGTTCATGGTAGCATCATGGTGTGACTAGATGAGGGGAATGTCAGTGTTTATGATAGCATCATGGTGTGACTAGGTGAGGGGAATGTCAGTGTTCATGGTAGCATCATGGTGTGACTAGGTGAGGGGAATGTCAGAGAAACTATCATGGTGTGACTAGGTGTTGGGAATGTCAGTGATAGCATCATGGTGTGACTAGGTGAGGGGAATGTCAGTGTTCATGGTAGCATCATGTTGTGACTAGGTGAGGGGAATGTCAGTGGTAGCATCATGTTGTGACTAGGTGAGGGGAATGTCAGTGTTCATGGTAGCATCATGTTGTGACTAGGTGAGGGGAATGTCAGAGAAACTATCATGGTGTGACTAGGTGAGGGGAATGTCAGTGATAGCATCATGTTGTGACTAGGTGAGGGGAATGTCAGTGATAGCATCATGTTGTGACTAGATGGGGGGGAATGTCAATAAATAATTGGTGTGACTGGATGAAGGGAATGTTTAAGAGTTGTGTATGTCTGTGTGAAGAAGCCAGGATACATATGTCACATGTGTTACCACATATGTGTCCTTAGTGAGTGACATATCTGCCACAACACATACATGCTTCCTGAAACACTTAGGGTATGATTTTGAGAATGAAATAAATTGTTTTCCATGTTGTTATTCTATAGTATGTTGTTTGGAGGAAATAAAATATGATTGATAATGATTCTCAGTAGTGGAGTTCCTCTGTTTATAAAATAATTTGTCTTCCGAATTATGAATGATAGACCTTCCAGTCAAAAAGAGGCCACACCAGGAGGTGAAAGAGCAGTGCTTGTAATGAGTCAAAGTCATTGATAAAAAGAAAGAAACTTCCGAGCTTGAAAAGTCTCGTACTTGATGATTCCTGTTTAGTGTGGCATATTCAGGCGAAAAATTTGGAAACTCCCTGGCCTCCAGATCATCAAGAAATCTGGCTCCTTACATCATCATAATGTGATAAGTACCGCTTGTGGTTGCTGAATTAATGAACATTTCAGGTTAAGGAGGTTTAAAGCTAGTCACATGAAGACTGTCCATTGATGATGGGTCACTTGAAAGTGCCATCAAGCTGAAATGTAGCCACCGGTCCTAATATTCTGACAACTGATCGAGAGACACCACAAGGGAAAGGTAAGAGAATAGAGAGAGGTTCCAAGTATGACAATATATTCACATTTCCACTGCAAGTTCCTCTTAGTCAATAAGCATTACCAGAATTTGTATTCATAGAGCTATGAACGCAATTTGATCTGTGTCATTTTGAAGCTTCTCCTCCTGCCTCGAATAACATGAGACATCCTCAAAAAGCAAACATTGAAAAAATGATGTTCAATCCATATTTGTGATGCAGACAAGTTTGGGTCTCTTCTGTGTCCCCAAGAAGCCACACAAAAGAAAAAAACTTTTAATATCAAGCAATGGGACACACCATATCTTATCATACCTGCCCGGAACAAAAGTTTCAATTAAAAGGGTAAACACTAACAATAACATCTCGTCTGTAAACCATAATGCTGAAAATGCACTTCAATTAATCGTTTCTCCTTTAAATGATAAGAACGAATTAAGTGGTCTGATGCTGGTTTTTGGCAAAACTGGAGAGTTCATTACATGTTATATAGTATTCACAACGTATGAATTATAAAGGGAAGTAAATGTCCAACACTACCATTTAACTGTTGGAAATGATGTCCTTGCTATCGCTATGGAGTATGTAACGGTTTTCAGATAAAGAATACATGTCTTTCCGTTGTGAAGTTAATACTGCTCGCTAGCTCCTCGCAGCTGCTTGGACAATGTGACGAAGGAGCCTACAGATACAGGCACCACCCAATGACCAAAGTGACTACGTTATTGAAATGTCATTACTCAGACACAAAAATAGCATGAAATTACACCCAAGGCACATTACTTAGACAACGAAGCTAACCAGATGTGCTTAAAGGGTGACACCACCGAAGGAAGATCAAAAAAATATAAAAAATGTACTTATAAGGAATTTCCCCAAGTTCAAAAACTCAGGACCTGTAAGATGAGCTGGGAATATTTACGAAATCCTTGAACAATGGTCGCTTCCTTAGCACAGGTTTTCTGTTTATCTTTCAAAATGTCAAATGTCTGACATACGGACCAGAAGAAACTCGAGCTGCCGATTCTCGTAGATTAATAGCTTAATCTGTTCTCCAGTACTGCAGGACAGCCATGGAAACTTAAGTGTAAATTTTGATATAGTTTACCGAATAAAACCTTAGTTTCAATGTATAATAATCAGTGCTGCATAACACCGGATGGTCCTCAAAACAGACATAACACATGTAGTAACACCGGTCTTATGGTAAAAACCTAAGTACCAGCGTAGTCCTCCAATATTCATCGTAACACCGTCACAGTTAAGCCGATTGTGTTCGTTAATTCACTCTCTCATGGATTTACACATCCTTGATATCCAGGGGTTATGCTCACTTTCGATCTCTGCATCCCTGTCATTGCAAAATTGAAGGCTCAGTGTTCACCACCTTGTGGATGAGACCGACTCGTTTGATCCTTTGATGTAAATCAAAATAATCTCGCTGTTGCATAACGGTAAAACTTATTGGCTTTGAAGTTGGTTATCGCTCCTTTGTAATCTTCAATGGACAAGTATCAGCCTAGTGATTGGTCAGGTTATTTTACCTGACACCAATCAATTTCTCGTCCACCTGTTTCCTTCAGTTTTTGTTTCCACACAATGTATTTAGTTATCGAAGACCGAATGCTTGCTTCGGATTGTTTCTCAATACCGGAAGGTAAAAGGTCGTGGTCACTGTAACTATCAATAGAAACTTTTTTATGGATCGAAGGTGAATGTCATTTAAATAGAAATTTACCTTCTGCACAAACTCTCGAGTTTCAATTTACCTATCAAACCTAATACATTGTTTCTTTACCAAATGTGATTGCTTGAGATTGTTCTCCGGGTCTAAAGGTAAAAAACCAAGGTCAGCATTACTATGAGCTCGAGTTTTTGTGGACCAATCAAACTCGAACCCCATACACTACCTCATCAGCAAAAGTGCTTCCTTGTGATGAATTTCAGAATGGTATATTATACGGGATATAGTATCACCAATCTGTTTGAATAGAACGTGCTCGGATGAAGGTGTTCGAAGACTGTGAGCACCACTGTATGTGTTGAAGAGATCAAAAACTTACCACAAATATGAATATGAAAGTTTACACAAAAGGCTCAGAGGGCCTGTATCGCTCACCTGGATATTTAAGTAGTCATAGTAAAATATTATCATTAAATATTATACTGTACTAAAATATTTCCAAATATTGGCTCTGTCTCTCAGCAACACCCATATCTTATTGGGTCCCAACCTTCTGTCCCCATTAGGGTGGGGGCATGGTTTATACAACATTGAATCAAGTTGGACCAATGATACTCTATACTCTATATCAAATAAGATTTAGATAAAGCTGTAGGGTAAAAATCTTTATCTATGACTCTTGGTTATTAAAAACAACCTGTTACAAGATTTTAACACATTTTACCACAGTGACCTTGAAAGTCTACCAAAGTAATTCAGTTGAAAATGCTTGGAAGTCCGTTATCCCAAATATCCTCACCCTGTGGTTCTTCGATATTGAAAAGAGTCATTAAAATATGTTAACACATTTGATCCCTATGACCTTGAAAGAAGGTAAAGGTCATTTTCATTCGCAAACTTTGCCGGGCTCCATCACGATTCCATGCCTTTCACTTCTTCACAAGAAGCAGTTTGCAGCTTTTGCCATATTTGACCCCTGTGACCTTGAAAGTAGATTGAGGTAATTTTCAATCGGAAACTTTGTTGGGCTCCATCAGTGACATTTATCGGCCAAATATTATAATTCTATGCCTTTAGATTACTCCGAAGAAGTCGTTTGACGTGTGTGACAAATTTGACCCCTGTGACCTTGAACAAAATCCAAGGTCATTTTCATTCTCAAAGTTTGTCGGGCTCCATCAAAAGAAGCTACCAGCCAAACATTACGATTCTTTACCTTTCAGTTCTTCAGAAAAAGTCGTTTGAAGTGTTTGACATATTTGACCCCTGTGCCATTGAAAGTAGATTGAGGTCATTTGCATTCGCAAACATTGTCAGGCTCTATCCCAAGAAGCAGCCAACCAAATAAAATGATTCTATGCCTTTCGATTATTCAGAAGAAGTCGTTTGATGAGTTCGACCTATTTGATACCTGTGACCTTGAAAGTGGGTCAATATAATTTTCATTCTCAAACTTTGTTGGACTCCATCCCAAGAAGCTACCATCAAAATATGAATATTCTATTCCTTTTCAGTTCTTCAGAAGAAGTCGTTTGAAGTGTTTGACGTTTTGATCCCTGTGACCTTGAAAGAAGGCCAATGCCATTTTCTTTCTCAAACTTTTTCGGGCTCCATCCAAAGAAGCTGCCAGCCAAATATTAAGATTGTATACCCTTCAGCTCTTCAGAAGAAGTCGTTTGAAGTGTTTGACATATTTGACCCCTGTAACCTTGAAAGTAGGTTGAGGTCATTTTCATTCGTAACATTTGTTGGGCTCTATCCCAAAGGAATCTACCAGTCAAATATTACGATTCTATACCTTTCAGCTCTTCAGAAAAAGTCGTTTGAAGTGTTTGACATATTTTAACCCTGTGACCTTGAAAGTAGGTTGAGGTCGTTTTCATTCGCAAACTTTGTTGGGCTCTATCCCAAGAAGCTACCAGCCACATATTAAGATTCTATACCTTTCAGTTCTTCGGAAGAAGTCGTTTTTTAAAAGTATTTGACACTTTTGTGCCCTGTGACATTGAAAGAAGGTCAAGGTCATTTTTGTTTGTCGGGCTCCTACCAACGTAGCTATCAGCCAAATAGCATTACTCTAGGCCTGTCCATTCTTTGGAAGAAGTCGTTTAAAGTTTTTTAAATTGACGGACGCCGGACGGACGGACGACAGACGCTGCGCCATGCCATAAGCTCACTCTCCCTTCGGGAAGGTGACGATCTCAATGTGTGAGGATGATTGTCTGTTATGTATAAATTATGAGATTATACTAGAATATTTATAATTTTGGACTTAAAAATCAAAAGCAATATCTTAAACGAAGGCAATAGTCAAAATATCCTAAAACCTATAACACATTTTCGACAAGTCGGAACGTGAAATATTAATGAGGATAATTTCGCATGAATTATTACATATTATTTACATCAATTATAATTTGATGTTTTTGTGACGTCATCAGCAACTAGCTTCGCGTAGTGCCCAGCGCGTCTCGTTTTGAATATTCTTTCCATGTGCTTACCGCAACGGCAGCACCAATATGTCAGCCAATCAGCTTGCTCGCCTACCTCTCCCACCCTCCCAGTAGTATTACTAGGGTGAAGGTTGCTAATTCATGGGAAAACTGTAAGAAATATTGAATAATTTTAAAAGAGCTGTTCATGTTTTTTTTTTATACAATGATAACAACGAGTTGACTTAGTCTAATCTTTTTATCTCGGTGTGCATGTAACAATTAACTGATGAAAGTTCATGAATATCGTCATAGTCAATATGTTGTCGTTTTGGCACTAAATATTATGAAAAAAACATTATTAGCAGTATTTTTTTTTAATTTCAAATAAATGATAAGTATTATTATCGAAGTCATCATTTAAAATGAAATAGAATAAGTCATAGGTTCGTACAGAGATATATAACCCATGCAGTATATATATATATACCAAACTCCAGGATTGGTTTGCGAAATGGCTTCTCAAATTCCATCCAAACAAATGCAAAGAACTTTCAATTAAATCTAAAAACAAACAAGATAGAAAATACGATATGCTTGGAGCATCGGGAGAGAGAATAGAACTAGAGAGTATAACATGTGATAAAGATGTCGGTGTAACTGTGGATGACGATCTAAACTTTAGGACACATATTCAATTAAATGTAAACAAAGCTAACAGTATTGTTGTCCTTATTAGAAGCTGGATGAAAATATGATCAAACATTTATTTAAGGCGGTTGTTAGACCACACTTAGAATATGCCTCTAGTGTGTGGAGTCCATACAGGAGCAAAGGTATTGATTTAGTTGAAAACGTCCAGAGACGAGCTACCAAGATCATACCTGGATTTAGCAATATAACGCCTACCAACCTTAAAGCACCGTCGGTTGCGAGGAGACCTAATAAACGTCTTTAAGATTGTGAAAAAGTTTATGATCCTAGAGTGACTGAAAGCATGTTTCAGTGGGATATAAGTAGTAGAACAAGAGGGCATTCTTACATTTAAAAAAACCCACTGTCACCTTGATATAAGGAAAAAATTCTTTACTTTTCGTGTTGTTGATACTGTAAACGTGAAAATATAACTTTTTAATTTTTTAGTTTTAAAAACTGTTCAATTGACACTTAAAATATATTATAATGTACATTTTGTTATATGTACTGATATGGATATAGAGGCTTGTAGCCTGCGTCCATAATGTATGATATTAAATCATATTAAATATATTATATATACGTCTCTGGTTGTTATGATTCCTGTCATGCTATTCCTGGCCGTTTTTTTTTCTATCTTCATATTATATAATGCATGTAAGTATAGTATTGTGTAAATACATGGTTGATACTATTTACCTAGATATACCATAACGCATCAAAAACTTTAGAAAATAATAAGTTTGTAAATGCTGGTCATGTCATTAGTGCGCAAAATGGAGCAGTTTCGGAACATAGAAGTAATTTCAACTTTCCGTTTAAATTTTTACTTTGCAAAGACTTTAAAAAAACGTCTTAATACACAAACGTATTTGTCATGTCAGTTCCGTTCAGTCATTAGTACCTGATGTTTTTAGTGTGTCCCTATCTGTCTCGTACGTGCGCTTCCTCTGAGATTTGACAGTTGGCGCGAGATTTGACATACTTCGTGATGATCATGTCGACTGGAAACATTGCTGTGTTGTCAATAACAATTTCTTTGCTTTTTTTGAAGAAGGTAATGTCATGACGTATCTGTTACATGCCTTCAAATATTGAAACGACGTCAGTAGATCTAGAATACACGGCAAACACACGTGCATTCCAAAAACGAAATGTCCACGGCGACCAGAAAGCTTTACCGGAATCGCAAGAATGTACACATCAATATTTCACCTCTCATGCAATTGCCGTGATTTAATAGTTCAAATAATGTTAATTACTTTTTTTAAACAATATTTTCCAATTATCAAATTCAAATTCAAATTCAAATTCAAATCTTTATTTGCACAATTGTAACTACAAAGTAGCTTGAAGGCAAAATA
>JAUMHH010211526.1:0-12708 GCA_032359455.1 Chlamys rubida | reverse complement strand
GCAGACTGGGGGAAAAAAGTTTAATTAGGATATTTGAAGGAACTAATGGCAGATTTAAAGGAAGAGAGTGTAGCACTTGATGCCAAGTTAGGAGGGAGAGAGTTCCACTGATAGGGGATTGTTCTTGGAAAGAAGCTTTCTTTCCGTGCAGTGGTATTACAGGAAAGAGTTAAGAATGAAAAGTGAAAGATACTGAACAGGTTTGGCACACCGGCTCGTATGGGTAATAATATATATAATCCTTCATTTGGGTAACAGTTACCCATTTGGGTAACAGTTACCCATTTGAGTAACAATTTTATTACTGAAATGGGGAGTAAAGTGAAATGAAATATATTAGGGCAGGTCGCCGACATAACTGAAACAGGATGTAAAGCAATGGCAACAGACTGGGGTTCAATATGAAACCTCAGAACTCTTAAATAAATGCTCAAACTAATTAACAAAAGTCTGCTGGATAACGGAACTACTCTGTAGAGAAGTGGACGTAAAACCACTCAAACAAACAACTGAACTACTTGGTCAACAGTAGTCGCCCTAATTCCAGCCCCTGTACATGAGCCAATCTCTCTTTGGGAGGAGGGGGCGGCAAGGTTGGATAATGCTACAATTCTGGCCATGGGTAGCCACATGATAATGTATGTAAATCAAATGGGTCTACACTATCTTCTGTATCTACTGCATATAGCACCCTCTGCACCCATGGTCAGAGCACTTAAAAACTGAGAAGGGGTTTGATGGGGGAGTGGGGTGCTTATAAAGATAACAGACATGTTATGTCAGTAGATGGTATGCAGTTCAAGAGTTGCAGTGTGTATATAATGCCTTGCTATCATACCTACTACCTCTACTGAGTTCTGGGGTAATTAATTAATATAAGTCACAGCTTTTGCAATCTGACTTCATTCTGTTTCAATATAATAAAATATTTCGTTGTACTGCCACCATTTGTGAAGAGAAACTTCGGTTTGGCAATAAGTTGAGGAAAATTAAAAAGGAATTCTTAAGAAAAAGAGAAAAAAGGGACCTTGAAATATATTGGCGGTAATTGTAATGGCAAATGCTACGAGGGTTATTACAACGGTATGGTATATTAACATTTAATTGTATTCAGATTTTGTGGTCAGTCAGGGTGGGACAGGGTTTAGGGCGAGGAAGATGGGTTACTTAAGCTTTCAAAAGGTGTTGAAAAAGGGGTATTGGCATTTATGGAGAGAGGCACTAATTACAGCAAATACAGTTAAAGGATTAGGAGAGAGTCGTGCTTATTACAGTCATGATTTCAGCTGCATTTCAGTACATAATCAAATTAGTGACTTTGCATACCATCACATTACAACAAGTCTTGCATGGCTAACGATTTAACAGGACTGGTTGTTTTATCTGACCCAAATAGTCATGGATTAACTGAAACCTGAACATTGCCTCATATTGTTCATTGGGTATTTCAAACTAAAACATGATACAGTATCATGATTCTAAATAAACAAGTTTGCAGTGTACAAGTATTTCTTGTCACCAACAGTTATGATTTAAACTAAGTCAAGAGATTATCATACAGAATATCTTAATCACATTTATAATCAACACATATTCATATAAAAATACTACTACCATGGAAATAAACTGTGTTGATGATTCAAATCCTGGTTTAGGTAAAGGCAAACTACAACAGTGTCCACTAGAATAGGAAAAGGAGTTAGTTTTATATAAATAAAAAGATTTTGATACATATAATTCATTAAATAGTAGATATCTGATAGCTAAAATACCACATGAATTATACATTGAATATCGCAGAAAGCATTGATGATATTTATAATCACTGTAATAGTCGTATGACTTTGTTGAGACTTTGCTGTATACTTGTGCAGGTGTAACAGAATGCCATGAGTAAGAAGTCACCGAGAAATCAGGGCAAGATGGACCTGGTGCCCCCAGTCCGGTCCCTGTTGGAGAAGGGCGTCCCCAGTATTCCTGCCCTGGACACATACATTGGGGACCTGGACACAAAGTTAGAGGAAAACACAAGAAAGTAAGAGTCTGCATTTGACTAATAAAAAATATCAATCATTTTATCCGGTATTTTGATTATATTAATGAAGAATTTTGTTATGGACACCTAGCTGCACTTTATTTTTCCTATATCTTCAAAAATAAATCTATTTGTTTTCATAAATGTATTTATTTACTTTCTGTTGCAGTCTAGACTTGTGTGTACAAGATATTCTGAAAACTGTAAACAAACTACCAGGCAACCGAGAATGGGACGATCCAAGAGATGCCATTGCGAACATGATCTCTGCCAACATGCTGGAGAAGGATTCCTGCTATGATCCAGAACCAGAGGACGTTCATACCATCCTTAGTCACATTGTAAGGCTACATAATAACACTACTGTTATAACTTACACAACGTCCATACAATCCTTAGTCACATTGTAAGGCTACATAATAACACTACCGTTATCATCCTCTAATAAACCTCAAAAATCTCCATCCCAGCTTGTTGTTGCCCATCACCACCTTGGGTCTATAATTATAACTTACACCATATTTTGTTTTAGTCTACTTTAACTAAAACTATTATACTGAAGCTTGAACAATATATGTTTATTCTCAATTATATTATTATTTAAGTCTAAGTTATCCATACATTGTTTGACTGTTTCTCAATTTTATTTTGAAATAACTGAATATCTTAAAAATAAAGTTATCATTAAAAGCAAATTATTTGCTGTAAATATGCGTAATTGTGATTACGTCTATCATATTAGTTAATTTTGTTAAGGATGTTAAATTACTCAATAAATTAATTAAAATTTAACATTGCAACAGAGTGGAACTCTGGAGCAACATCCTGGCAGTGAAGAAGCAGTACTGCAGGAGTTACTGTCCTTGTCTTCCTCCGAGGGTCTGTCTCTGCCTCACACCAGCCGGCCCCGTGGGACCGACCCCATGGCATCCATGGCTTCCCTGAACACGGCCACAGACAACTGTGAGGAGAACATCAGCCAGCAATGGGACAGGATAGCCTTACACTTACGCAGATACTTCACAGACCGTCTCACCAAGTTACCCATCGACAGCCAAAAACAAGTGTTAGATTTGTACGAAAATAAACGCATGGAATACATACAGAGTTTGTCTACGCTGTACCCTTCAGAGGATGTGCTCATCAAGTACCAGACACTAAGATCCCAGCAGCTGGACCATTGCTTCCATACGCTGCTCCCCGACGCTGACTCTGAGGCATACAACTCTGTGGCAGTCACGAAAAATTGTCGAGAACTGGCCGACATTATTTTAAAAATGATTGACGAAGATTTCGTTATTTTCAATTCTGGTGTGTTCAAAAAGTCATTTAACATTGCAAGGGCTATGCATGACATGTATCTGGAAAAATTTTCTGATGAAATGTCTGCACTTGTTGAGGATATTTGGGAAGAAATTGAAGAAATCATTCGCAAACAGCCCGCTCAGTCTTCTAGTGACCACAGTCATTTGGGAAAGGGCAATTCCAAACTCGGAAAAAAGGAGAAAGCCCAGAGCCTGGAATCTGTAGTATCTACAAACAAATCAGAGGAGGAAGTCTCCACATTTAGTCTCCCCCGTGATTACATAGAGTCAATACTGAATGTGGTCACAGCCGTTCTTCACATTGAGGAACACGTGGAGAGTCTGCTGAAGTGTGCAGCGTGGGACAACGCGGGAATCTCCAGCAAAAAAGTCAAGAGGAAAGGAAGTCTCAGAGGTAAGCTTTTAACACTGTTTATTTACTGGGGGTTAACCTCTGTAGGCCTTCTCTAGATAGTCATTGGAGATTTTTGAAGGACTTAAAATACCAAATATTATTCTGTATAACTATTATTTCCCTATACTGTCTTGAGTCATAATTTTATTAGCACTTTAAGTGGCATATTTCATAGCAAAATTGAAGGCATGCAGCTAGCTATTTGATTAGTCTTAGGTAAAAAAAAATGTGACCAATCATAAGGCTGATACCTTTCCTTTGAAGAGTACAGAGGAGCAACACCCACCATTAAAGCCAGTCAATTTCGAAGGACCAAACTAGTCTTCTTCGTCTCATCCACAAGGTGGCGCACACTGAGCGTTAGATTTTGTCTTGACATATTCCAGGGGTGCAGAGAGCGTAAATGAGTGTAACCCCTAGAGTATCGAGGATGCGTCTTCACCTAATAATTTTAAATAAGCTATTTCTTTACCACACTTGCCATATCTTATTTGATCTCTTACAATTCAATACTGCCCCTCAGTAGAGAAGTGAACATCTTCAGTTATACAGTAAGCTTAATTAGGTAACATTGGACAACATCAAAACTTAATTCATGTAAATGGGAATTACTCTGTGATGTCCCACTTGTAATTCTATTGAAAACTTTCAAATAGTTGTAAGAAGGTATCAATTGGGATCCTTGAAATTAACATGTGATGTACTGTGTACCTGTTTTAGGTGTACTGAAGACGAGCTCCAGTCCTGAGCCAATTCGACGCCCGGTCAGCTTCAGTGGCCATGATGATGTCTCCTTCTCCGACAGCTTCTCCTCCTTCGGCTCTTCGTTGTCAGCTCTCACAGACAACATGCCTGCTCCTAAGGGTATTTAATACTAGTTACCTTTTTGCTCTTGCGACAACTTGCTTGCTCCAAAATTAAGAAATATTTAGTTTAAACTTTATATATAGGATTCGAAAACAAGTAAAAAGTACTTATGTTAATCTGTCTCCTTGAAATATTTAAATCTCAGCTCTTAATCAATAACACTCTGTTTGAACATGCTTGGTAAATGCAAGAGTAATAATACAGGAGACAGATAAAAAAATAAACAAATTGATACAAACTAACCTACACAGGGAAACTTCTGCCTCGTGTGATATTCATTCCTCTTCAAGTACAATCCATATCTTTGAAGTGTTAATTTTTGCCCTTCTTTGTGTAAATGTACTATGAAGCTGGATTTGGCTGCTCAGTAATTAGATGGTTTATCTAAATTTGTTACAACTATGGTATGTGTAAAAAGAGAATGGGCTGTTTTGCCTACAGTTGTGGAGAAGGCCAGAGCAGAAGAGAGATTGAGATGGGAATGGAAGCTCATGTTTAAAAAGATCGCTCAGGATTTATCGCAATGTGTCGACAAACAGATACGCAACCTCCTTAAGACCACTTTAGACAAGGAACTAAAGGACTGGATAGAACTTCAAGTCCTCCAGACGGAGACGGTCAGAGAAGACATTTGGGGAGGGAAGCTGGACTACCCTAAGTCTATCACTAAGGTAGGTAGGGAAGCTGGACTACCCTAAGTCTATCACTAAGGTAGGTAGGGAAGCTGGACTACCCTAAGT
Source organism: Chlamys rubida (assembly GCA_032359455.1). Taxonomy (NCBI): domain Eukaryota; kingdom Metazoa; phylum Mollusca; class Bivalvia; order Pectinida; family Pectinidae; genus Chlamys; species Chlamys rubida. The sequence goes on along the minus strand of JAUMHH010211526.1, from coordinate 7,347 downwards.
CTACTACTAAGGTGGGGAGGGAAGCTGGACTACCCTAAGTCTATCACTAAGGTAGGTAGGACAATAAATAACACTAAGTCTATCACGATAAACAACGCTGTGTATTAGCTGTAGGTTCCTCTTTAGCTTACCATGCCCAAAGGGCCAAGAGAGCTTACGATGTGGCGCAGCGTCCATCATCTGTTGACTTTTTCCTTAAAATTGCTACTTGTCCTTTAATGGTTGAGGGGATTTTGACCAAATTTCGTCTGGAGCATCCTTGGCCAAAATATTCTCATTTTGTTATTAATAGAGGGTGTGGTCCCCTTGAGGGCAGAGGGGTGGGGCCTCATGGGGAAAATAGAGGTGAATCTTCGAAAGCCTTTTCCTTCTGTACCAATGTAGGAATTTAAACAAAATTTGTTCAACAGTATACTTGACAAAAGCATTTTCAATTTTGTATAAACGGAGAATGTGCCACCTGTGGGGGCAGAGGAGTGGGTCCCAATTGGGGAAATAGAGGTGAATCTTCAAAAACCTTTACCTTCTGTAATAATGGAGGGGTTTAAACCAAATTCAGTCTAGAGCATCCTTGTATAATTATATTATAACTTTTTCTGAATGTACAAAACTTTTGTTGTTGTCATGGTTTTCCTAAATATATTTTACTGCATGAAAATTGTCTTTGAATTTTGTAGTCGGTGTTGGACTTTATGAACGAGCTGGATTTTCTGTTGCCCTTTGCCAAGGCAGGATCAGACAGTGTGCTTCACTGTGTTAGGACAGCCTTCGTGGACTCAGCGAGTCTGTGTTTACAGAACTTCCACGTCCACCTCACAAAGGTATATACTAACTGTCAAGTCCCCCTCACAAAGGTATACTAACATGTTCACATAACAAAGATATGATAACTATCATATCCAACTCCTAATGGTGTACCACATTGAATTAAAAGGACATAGACATGTATAAAACATGATTCCTTCAACGTTTGATGCCTTCGTGCTAAACCACATCTGTGCTAAATTACAACCAATGAACTAAAACACAGTAAATACTATAACTACTATCTGTCCCTGGCCAGAAATTGTTTCATGGAATATTGAACCCTATAATGATGCTTATAACGAACTATTTTGTAAGTTTTATGGGGTTTGTTATTCACATGTAACGATACCTGTACAGGTAGAAACCTATTTGAAATTATTCATTAGCATCATAGTGCATCTGTGTTTCATTCCAAAACATTCTGCAGAGATGATGATGCTGCATATCTTGAATTTTTGCAGCAGGTGAGAGTGAAATAATGAAAAGATTCTTTTAGGGAGATAGATACTGCGCATGTCTCATCAAACACAACATTTACAATATCTATGATTTCTTCAAGAAATTTTAAGGAAGAATGATTACCTATTTGCAGCTGAGTGGAGATATCCCGCGGAACGCTCCCATGAAAAGTTTATACGCGATACTGTCCAGTGCTGCCTACATCAGAAACCACCTGTATCACTACGAGTCTGTGCTTAGTCCCGAGGACAACAGGTACGTTTACTATATACTGTAATTCACCTTATTTTTATTTATACACTATTTTGCATATAATATGTTGATAGATATTACTCACAAATGCTTGATTATACGATTGAGGTTGACAGGATGCTATTTCAATATTGATAGTAATTATCTACGGAATTGATATTTGTTCAAGCGTAAATTCGTAAAATTTGTGTTCGTAAATCTGAAGATTTGAATTTATGAAGGAGTCTTCTTCCGAAGGAATGCAAAAGATGTATCTCATTACAAAAATATAATAATAACAACACTACATTCTCTAATATTCAAGGATTATGTTTCTCTTATAAGAGTGGAGCATGTACAAATAATTTCAGTTAATGTAAAACAGATTGTCTGGTTTTCCACTGTTGTAATTACCTTATAAACCAGACTAAAGTGGACGTCCTTATATTTACATTTATATTTCTGATTTTATTTAATTGTGAAAGCCACATTGCCTTTGGTAATTAATGTTTACTCTTCAAAAACTGTCCTTGACAGGATGGATTTGTGTACATTTGATAAATCTGTAAGCATACATAGTTCACTGTCACACAATAATATGCCAATATCGAAAACTCCAATACAGATTGTTGAAATTATGGAAACATGTCACATGACTTTGAAATAAGTTATTCTATGTTGATAGTAAGAAAGTGTTCACCGTTCTGTACAAACAATATGAGGAGTTGGTGGAGGCCCTGACTAAACTCACCACAGAGATCCACAATAACTTCATGGCCACCAGTATCCTACACGACACCGAGAGTAACAACTGGGCCGACACCAAAGAGTTCTTTGAGGTTAATATTTGCCAAAAAGCAATCAGTTCTTCACACCCTCTTCCTGAATACTTTAATAACCTTGAAAAAGAAATATGTGACATGACGTTATTATCAAGAAATCGTCTTTAAATGAAAAATATTTCATTACAGTGAAAACACAGAATAATGTCCTATTACAGAGAAACTAGTCTGATCCAACACCCTATGGGACAAAATATATTGGTCAGATTAACCTGTCTAATCTGACACTCTATGGGGCACAATATATTGGTCAGATTAACCTGTCTAATCTGACACTCTATGGGGCACTATATGTTGGTCAGATTAACCTATCTATCCAACACCCTACGGGACACTATATGTTGGTCAGATTAACCTATCTATCCAACACCCTACGGGACACTATATGTTGGTCAGATTAACCTGTCTATCCAACACCCTACGGGACACTATATGTTGGTCAGATTAACCTGTCTATCCAACACCCTATGGGACACTATATGTTGGTCAGATTAACCTGTCCTATCCAACACCCTACGGGACACTATATGTTGGTCAGATTAACCTGTCTAATCTGACACTCTATGGGACACTATATGTTGGTCAGATTAACCTGTCTAATCCAACACCCTACGGGACACTATATGTTGATCAGATTAACCTGTCTAATCTGACACCCTATGGGGCACAACATATTGGACAGATTACACAGGAAGTCGGATAACCCAGGTTTTATTGGTAGTTTTAATAAGAAAAGGAATTTCAGCATGATGTTGGACTTGACAGGATTTCAGAACACTAAGGGGGTCAGATTAAACAATTTTTTTGAATACTGAGGGGTCATATTAGATAGGTTTTCAGACTCTTCAGTGATGTGATTAGACAGGTTGTCTTGTTTCTTTTTCATTATCCAAGTACAAATATAGAAATTATATGATTTATGGTCTCATCCTTTGATTGCTAGGCAACATAAAAGTAGAAAAAGGTTCTTTTGAACTTTTTCTATTCAGGAAGGATCCTTTTAATTTCTGTGAATATCATGTACTTAGTGTTTTGGTTACATAGACAATACAAAGTCTGCTTTATTTGTGCAGGGAGAGCGATGTTCCTTCACGATCCAGATGTGGAACTACCACATGCGAGGTCTTCATTACGATGCGTGGTCAATGTGCCCCCCACGACTGGGCCAGCGAATCTACAGCAAGGTCTTACACGAATCTGTACACATCCTCGCCAAGAGATACGCTCACGCCAAGCCCTCCTACAGACGAACAGACCAGTACAGGTAGGTATACGTGTAAATACATGTACATGCTTTGGTTGAATAAATGATAATAAGAATATCGAACTCGTTCTTATTTCATGTCTTTTATAAAACCAGCTGAAGCTTGTTTCAAAAAAAAGTTTGTGTAATGGAAATTCAAGGAAGATCCTCTTTTTCTTATAAAAACGTCACACTGGTAATTAAGGCTATATGTTATATAATGTTAGTCAGCACAAAATCTTACAGGAGTATTGATAAATTACGAACAAAAAGATTTACAACATTGTGATATAAGTAAATGTTTACTAGGATTTTCTTGAAATTGCCAAATTTCATCTTTATTTTTTAAATCTATTGACCATATTTGACGACAAATAATCCCCCTCTGGTTAAGACCCCTCCCTGTTTTGTTGAATGACCTAGGAATGGGTTGGGTATTTGCTGTTAAGTTCCCCTCCCTGTTCTGTTGAATGACCTAGGATGGGTTGGGTATTTGCTGTTAAGTTCCCCTCCCCTCCTTTGTAGTTATGTCAGTGATATCTAGAAGTGTGGATCATTCCAAATCAGATCGAACAGTGAGATAAAATATGGGAATCGGTAAATAAAATATTTGAACTGTCACGCTGTGAGAGAACGTTTGATGTTTTTGTTTACACAGAACTGACGTGTTGTCTATACTGCTGTGTATGGGAGAACTGCTGTTGCCGGCCTGTAGTTCTGTGTCTATGTACCTGGACGTCGGTCACTCCCAGCTGCCTCACCACCTCATACAGAACCTTTGCTCCACTCTGCTGGGCAGTTTAGCGGTCATCACAGCTCCCTTGGACATCCTATATAAGTAAGTGACCAGTTATGGTAGTCATCACACCTCCTGTACAAAGGACACAAGTCGATTGTTATTTTACCTCTTGAGGTTAGATCTTACTACTTACTTGAGTCTTAACTTGATAAGCGTTCATTGCTATTGCAATGATATAATTTTTTAACATCTTAAAGCTATGATAATTTTCTAGTAGTTCCAGTAATAGTAAACACAAGAAAACACAGACTGGGAGAATACATTTCCGGCACTTTGATCTATCGTATTTGTGAGATGATCATGCACTCTGCAGTTATGCTCATTTCAGAGTCACAGTGCTATGTTGTACCGTGCACAAACAAGAATTCCAGTTTAAAATTTACAAATATTAAATAAATTTTATTGTATGATTCTGAAGACATAGTCTACCTCTGTAGTTTTGTAGACACATTGTTGGTGGTATACTTGCCAACTCTCCCTATGTTGGAGGGAGGCTCCTGATTTTGGACCCTAAAATTGAGCATTCTCAACGAGTGAATTTGCTAAACTATTCTTAATTTCTAAGATCTGTCGATTTCGCCTGAAAGAGCAGCTCAAAAGATGCCATTTAAAAAGTCTTGCTGCCGGGGAATCAAGACTAAGGTGTTGACTTTGCGGCGACGGCGGTGTCAACATTAAGTTTTTGCATTTAAGTTAGTTTCGCTGAAAGTATAAGTGCTAGATCAACCAAACTTGGACCAATTAGGTAGTACATCTCAACCCATGCATCAAATGCTGGATGCTGCCTACCTTTCATGGTCCATTGACTTTGTCAGCATCTCTATCAACATTAAGTTTTTACATTTAAGTTAGTTTCTCTTATAAGTGCATTGATGGTCAAAGCGGGGCACAGGCGAGACATATAAATCTAAATGGCTTGTATATATAAATTTTATTATCCCCCGCTCAATGAAGTTAGCAGGAGATATAGAAATGGGGTCCGTCTGTCCTCCATCGGGCTAAGAAGAATTGTTCACATCCATGAATACCTAACTACAACTGCTACACCCTTAATACTTTCATGATTGATGCATCTGGGGTGGCTCTACTGATTGCGGATGCTGAATGTGACCTACATTTCACACTTCGGTGACTTGGTGACCAACAATTAGTTGTTTTTCACATTGACTCGTACACTATGAGTGGGCGATATCGATGACAGCGTCTTCTTGTTTTAATCAACTTATATTAATCACTCTTGTTGGCCCAGATGTAAGCGTGCATTAGGTCTTATTGAGGGAGGAAACTGGAGTACCCGGAGAAAACCCACATGGTGGGGCAGGTGACCCCATACCTTTTCACATCCAATTGGGGAATCTACCTTAAGTGGTCTTGGTTAAAGGCGTGTGCACTATCCACAGCGCCACCTAACCACCAAATTTTGTTTTGGATAGTAACTGTAGTCGAACAATATTACATGACATTTATGTACCAAATGTACTGTAACTGTATTTTGTGTCTGAAAACGTGTGATGTGATCTCTGTTGATCAGGATCCAATCGAAACAGATGTAATTAATCTTAAAAATCTTTCAGTTTTCACAAACCTTTGTTTAAATTTGTGAAAGACTAGAAGAATTACAAACATATTTATAACATCGATAATTTAAATCTGTTTTATATCGATGAAATGATCGAAATTCCATTTCACTTTTCATATTATTATGTACAAGTTATATTTTCCTTGGTTCTTGTTTCTTCTTGTTCGGTAAGGTAGTCAGCTGGAATAATTGACGTACTCTATTTTTCTTAAATATGAAATAACTTGAAATGGCCAAAATAGCTTGGATCTTGTAAGGGAGATAATCCCCAGAGCATGTGGACAAATCCAAACCAGGGTGAGTCCAGGAAAAATGTTCCCAGACTATCTCTGAAGGATCTCCATCTGAATGTAGGCAAAACCACTACAGAATTCCACTGTAGTTTTACAAACATAGAGTTACCTCCCCTTCATTTTGTTTCACCCCCTCAAGTCACATTTGGACCTTACCAAATCAAAGACTGGGAAAGTCCAGTTTAAATATATAGCGGTAAAAGAGTTAGGATATAACTGTAGTGTAACTGAACCAGGTGACTACAGTTGAAAAGATAGTGATGTTAGACAGTCCATACTGTGATCGAGGGTCCATGGTTCGACAGTTGACAAGATAGTGATGTTACACAGTCCATACAGTGATCGAGGGTCCATGGTTCGACAGTTGACAAGATAGTGATGTTAGACAGTCCATACTGTGATCGAGGGTCCATGGTTCGAATCCTGCATTGGCAACATTTTATTTTGACTCTCAAAACACCTGCCGATATAAAAAAAAAATCATCTTTATTTTTTTTCACAAAAGTTCTGCAGGGCATGGGTTTCTCTTCAGAAAGAAAGAAAGCTACTTTTAGGCTGGTAGAAAAGTTGCCAACCATAGCTAGGTACAGTTTTTGGCAGTGGTTAAAAGGGGTGATCTTGATCCTGTCACATATTTTCTCATACTCGTACTTAATAGGACACCGTAATTACATGTTGTAAATGTGTGCATGCTGGAAATAAAAATGGAACGAGTTAAATTGTCAGAGGTATTAATTTCAAATTTTGAGAATTTTTCGAGAAGTAGCTTTGGATAATTTAACCCTTTCACCCCTAAGTAACTTGAGTAGACTGTACCATACATTCATCTGGATGAGTCTATTATGGTCTAGAGTGGTGAATGGGTTATACAACTGAAACAGAAATTTCAATTTGATCGGCAGGTTAAGGTAATGGGCAGCAACACACTAAAGTATAATGTTACCAATTTTTTAAGCCCTTCTCAAAAGAAGTGTTCCATAAAAATCACATGTTATAATTATAATGTTACCCATGACCTTAACTCATTCACCCCTGAAATTTCATAATGAACTATTCCAACCTTTGAATTGGAAGAGTTCAAATGTGTTTTTAGG
>JAUMHH010211525.1:0-27831 GCA_032359455.1 Chlamys rubida | reverse complement strand
TATATACATGACATTGTTATACAGAGTTTATATACATGACATTGTTATATAGAGTTTATATACATGACATTGTTATACAGAGTTTATATACATGACATTGTTATATAGAGTTTATATACATGACATTGTTATACAGAGTTTATATACATGACATTGTTATATAGAGTTTATATACATGACATTGTTATACAGAGTTTATATACATGACATTGTTATATAGAGTTTATATACATGACATTGTTATATAGAGTTATTTAACATGGCGTTAGTAGAGTAACACCTTTGGACTTTTTATGTTGAATTTAATTTATTACAACTTAAGTATGAATCGTGCAGATTTTGAGAATTTCACATGAATTCTATCACAAAGTTAGAAAATATCGAGATCCATGCACGAATTGGCAATAAGCCAAGAGACTTTTATCAAATATATCTGAGCAACACAAAACTGAAAAATTGCTCTTATTTCATGCGCAGTGTGAGGAATAAACACCCTTTTGGATCCCACAGTTTCGCCTCCGTGTTTTGTCGGGGTTTCACGATCTTTGTTATATTTTGATATCCTGGTTTATCTATTCGTATTGACATTAAACTTTAATGTTGTCCCTGTAGTGTCTATACGTCGTGGTATCTACATGTTTTTCTTTTATATAGTACTTATTTTATTGTATTACATTGACACGATTTTTCAATAAATTGTCTCACATTAAGGTAGACAGTCCCAGAACTTTTAACATACAATGAAGAACCACTTCCCTGTCAAGTTTATACTCTAAACATCCATACAAAGCAGTTGTAGGTTGGGAACATTTTTAGGGAGCTTAAACATTTTTATATTATTCTCAGTTATGTGGAAGAAATGTGTCGGATAAGTCTTATCACTGTGACGTCAGACCTCACGTGACCTCGTACCAAGTTCAAAATAATGCATATTCACTAGGTTGATAGAGATGGGGCGTCACCTGGCCTTTCTACCATCCAAGTACCGAGAGAGGCGGGGTCTCGGTCACTACACGTATTATTTCTTCAAATGACCGTAAAATATGAAATTATGAAAAATCTTGGCCAAAACCTTTTAAGAAATAATTATTCTAGTGGCCCAGGGAATAATCTTCCTCTTTAATTATCAAGAGGTCTAGGAATCGAATCTATGCGATGGAGACGCTTTTTACGGGAAGAAATTTTCGAGTAAAACTCATTGCTGTAGTTAACTGACAAGCAACTCCAAATAAATATATATATAAGAAAACCGCTAAACGAATTGGAACTCTCCTTTGTTGGAGATAAAACAAAAAGTGCTTGAACACTATACCTTAAGACCTTCTCTCTAATGATCATCTTTTAACGACTCGGTTAAGTTGTCTTGTACCGATCGAAAAATAGCAATAGTGCATATAAACTTCCATGATCTTATGACAGAAGCTTCGGCGAAAAGTTATACTAGGTGTGAATGCCATTTCTTTAGCTTCACGGCTTAGCATCGAGTAAGGAATCGCCTATATCAATTAATTAGATTCTCTCGTATCATAGAAATCGATCTTTGCGGTGGGGGGTGGGGGTAGCCGATCAATTAACGCGTTTTTTTCCCCATTTCATCGTCGTATAGGATTTCGTAATTGTATATATATATATCGAGAGACATTTACCCTCAATGTGTGACATGACCCAGAAAAGACGAGTCGATACCATACATCTAAGCTTGTTTACCCGTCCAGCGTCTTCATTAACATCAGGTGACCTATGAAGGGCGTTCGATACATTCTGTTTACCATTCTCGCCCACATTTTAGCAGAGAGCCGACGGCCGATGCAATGCCAAACAGGAATTGATTTCTTGTTTACTAGCGTGTCTAACCAGCTATCGCTTAATTAATACGAATTACAAGTCTGGACGAATCATATAAAAGTCGATATTTTCATTCAAGTTTTGAAAACAAAAAAAATGTATATGGTGTATTGGGTTGTTTACGCCGTTCGTACATCCTTCCCAAGTTTCCTTTGCGGAAGAAAGGTTTTCAAAGAACAACGTACGATCGGGTTAGGTTGAACAGACTGGCGTGCTTGAAAAGGTGACTTGTGCATGTGCAATTCTAGATATTCGTTTGGTAAATGTAATAAATTTTTCATTTAATATGGTTTAACGACGTTGGGTCCATGTTTGACGCACATACATGTCTTGCGTCTTAATGTCGCTGAAGGAGACAGTTGTTTAGAACAAGTGTTTCTGGTAGTCAAAGCTTCGATCGTATTTCTCTTTAATATATCCAACTGGATCAAACGGATGACAAAGGCGTTTTATATTGTTTACGGTCTGTGTATCGTACACCACCTTACACATCTGCCCTGAGTTGACATTTTAGCACCAAAGGTCCGCGTAAACAAAGGTGATTGCCAAGTGATGCAAAATAGACCAAGACAGACTTACATTTGATACTTCTGACCGAGTAAACATAACTCTCGTTGGGAACTAGACGCTTATCCGACATAATACGTTGTAACGCCACGGGATTATTTACCGATAAAGTTAACAGATGTAAATATACATGTATTAATGCTTGAGATTTCTACAGCATCCATTTGATTTGTAATGGATGCCGTGGGCGAAAACTGACCTCTGATATTTAAAAAAAACCCAGCATTTTCCGAGGGACTTCCACGATACTACAACTTGAAGGGATTGAGAATACAGTCAATATTGACTATGTACTTCAGACTGTAAACTAAAGAAATTGAATTGAGAGATATTGGCAAACACATCCATACGTTACACAAACTATGTCGTTCGCTGACAGAAAACATGTGTTTCTTTGCCAAAGATTGCTACAAATGTTTCTATCTAACTGTCATCATGGTAAGCGCGGTGTTATACACGGTTGCTTCTAACGATTTAACCTTTCCCCCAATATGCAGATCCGTCGCTGGATCCGTAACACGTTGGAAGGACGGGGCTTCCGTAGTGTAACAATAAAGCATACGGCTCTGTTGGGTTCCGTACAAAATATAGACTGGCCACGAGGGTCGATTGCGGAGGAAGAACGAGTGTTACGTGATTACGGAAAAGCATTACATAACTCTCCGACATCCTGTTCGGCGAGGACACTGTCTCCTCTGGATGGTGACATTTGTCTGGCACCGATATAAACGCCCAAAACATACATTACTGATGTCTGCAACTGAAATTAGTTTAAGCTTTTCAAGCGTACGTTGACACCGCCGAATGTAAATTCAAATACAACATTTAATGTTTCTGTACCACATGAGAAAACCTCTTACTCAAAATACGCTAATGTCAAATAACGTTGTGCTTTTATTGAAATATTTTAAACGATTTGTCCTCAAGTCAATGCTGTCTGAAGAGGACTGTCCTTTATGTGTCCAGTGAAGGGAATCCAAGACTTATTGAGTTTAGGAATTCCCGCAGGAAAGTCCTAGCAGACGTTAATGGGTATCTTACTGTACAATACGAACGACGAGATTTTTATAGAACATCTCCGTCGAAGACGCGAACAGACATAATAGATATGACACAACGGTTGTGAAGAGATTAATGTACAGGAAAAATTGGTCGAGGCGTCTATAGATTATGTCTATGCGGTAGTCTATTATTAGATATTTTACATGTGATCCACTGAATATTCAATTAAAAACTAATATTGATGTCTGACTTTTCAACACAGACGAACCTAATCTATAAACCCAATTAAGAAGAAAATAATTGCTAAAGGCTGACCACAATGACGTAAGCATTGCTTTGTTCTGTGTACACTTGAATTCCCAATACATTTCTCACGGAAAAAAATATATCGTATTAAATAGTTTGTCTGTGAGAACAAAATGTGGATAACATTTAATTAAGATGGCTTCCCGTTGAATAGAAGAGTAGCAGAATACCTCGAGTGCGATATCACAACTTCAATGAAGCGCGGGAATTAGAAACGTTATATTTGGCGTCATATTCTAATGACGTCACGCATGATAATAAGACTATTTGTTATTTTGAATGTAAATCTCATCGCAGTCAAAATTGGGATGGGGTTGGGGGTTTAGGTTTATGGAAAACCTTGTACCTTCACTTTCATCGTCTTTTACCATACGGATAAGCTGTCACGGACTTAAGTTAGATGTGAGGAATAAATATTTGAGATATGCTGCGTGTATATGGTAAGAATTTAATAATATCCGTTGGCGATAAGACCCATTGCATTAAGTAGAATGATACAATTTTCGATAACAAAAACAAGTTGCATGGAATAAAAAAACAGCGACATGATGAGGTTGTACGACACACAAAAGGGAAACGGTGCGTTGTTTCAGGAGAGACATACCGTATATGGTTTAGCGATGTACTGACCGGTAAGAAAAACGCGCGATGGATATAGAGAACGACAGGGAATAAACAAAGAGTATACCAGACCTCAAAGCACTGGAGGAGAATCCAATGACCTCACTAAGACACCCCTCCTCTGACGCCACAACAACAGTACCATGGCGACTGATACCCAGGAGGACGATTCTGCTCAGACAAAACCCAAATAAAATACAGTCTTAAGCGAATGACGATAGCACATTTCTTCCGTAATTCTATTTACCAAGAAATTCTGAAGAACGATTTGTTCACACATCTTATACTGCAGTATTACGTCAATGGCTTCAGCTCGAAACCGCAGGTTCAGAAGAGATGATTTGATACGATATATGTGACTGTTGGCGAGTTGGCTTATGTTCTCAGCATTTGAGACGGTCTCTAAAATCACTCTACATACTCGTAAAATCCTGATGGCGATACATTTGATGCAATCACGAACATGAAGACTAAATTTTGAAATATATTGGACAAGTGATTCATTTTTCATTTACTAAAGACAGCACGACATTGAAGAATACTATATTGGTATCAAATACACGGATTAGACAAGAAATGTCATGAATATTTCGTAATAAAGGAATTAATTCTCCGGACCACGTGATTCAACTCCATGTCTTCGGGATGTTTATGTTGCCTTGCCTTTTGGTTTGGTGTTTTCACGATCCTTATACAAAACAGGCAAAAAGAACTCTGTAGACAAATAGATGCTGTTGTCACGACATACACGCTTCACTGTATTATATCTATTCACCTTTCATTTGTTTGATAGTATAGTAAGGCCAAAAGGGCCTGTCGCGAGATTTGTTACGTATATGATTCATATTGGGCCAATGCATTTATTTGTCTTGCGTATTCTCACCTGTACACTGTTCAGGTATGTCGGGGAAAGTACACACGCCCGGAAGGTCACGATTGTTTTACTGTGGCTTGGCTTACTCGACTCTTTGAACGATATAATTACATAATTATACTCCATTTATGAATACTTCTTGTCTACTATTTATAAAACTGCAACGTCTATTACAACGTTAAGTATGTAAGAACAATAACGGTAAATATGAAACACACATATGTTGTTTCACATATCTGTTAAATATGAATTTGAATAACTTGTTCATTGTTGGTATAAAGCTAATATCATAAAAGAACATCAGGAAAATTAGCGGTTGACAATTGAAGGCTGCAAACTAGCATTGTTTTCTTTTTACAAATTTTAAAGGTATTTCAGTGGAATACTGTAGGTAGCGTCTTATTCCTCAGAGAAAAAGTGATTAGACTCATTTTTATCTTGTTATATTTGTTTGTCCGGAGAAGCAGTTGGCAACACAGAACAATTTCGATAAACAAAGATGCAATGTTAAAACTTAAAATTCGGTTAATGTCAATTACGCTTGCTAGCGATATCTTAATCATATTCTGACCAGTCCTCCGAAACAAATTGCAATTCCTCCAAATGACCAATCGATCAATAAACTGTTGTACAAGAACAAAACAAGTTTAGTATTTCAAAAACGATGACGTCTTTCAAAACTAATTGTGTTTTGCTGAGCCGTCGATATTTCTCGATCGATCAATAGCCATCCACACTATCACTGTCTTAATGTATCCCTTACAATGACAACGCCCGAATTATACCATGTTTGCTATTTCTATTGAAAGGATGGGCATTGTGTAACCTATCCGGTAAACAAATCAATTACGTCGTGTATACTGTGCCTTCTTTTGATTCACTCAGTTCGAAGAGTCTTTTACAAGTTTGGCAATGATATGCTTTCTTGTCCATTGTCTTATTCGAAGGTTGTTGCTACATATTTGCAAATTAACTACTCCAACGATATCTTGACATATGTCTCGTTGTTGGAAGAGTCTTTGACAGGTTGGTAACTCTGGGGTTTCTCTCGTCTTTTGATCTTGTTGCATTTGTTAAAAAAGTTTGTTTATTTTCCTTTTACTCGTTGTTTTATGTGTATTGCTACAGGATGGATACCCCACTGCTCTCTGGTCCTTTCTCGTTGTTTGTGGAGTCTTGTTACCAAACTAATTGTTACAATGCTATCGTGTATTTTGTGTCTTTGTTCGAGGAATTTGTTATAATTTTAACACTCAAACTCATTTTGTCGTTTTCCTCGTTGATGACCACAGTTATCTCTTTTGAGTAGTGGCACTGTTCATACTATACACACTTTACATATTATTTAGTTTGAAATTATCCAGTTCTCCTCGAGACGTCCGAATGTTAATTAATTACCCTTTACGCACCTGTCCCTGTTTCATCCGTAGTTAAAACAATTTGGATTTCCAACTTTTTGGCCCCTAACATCACCTATTGTTCCAAGAATGACGAAACAGCTTTATGCTGTAGTGTTATTCATTTTTGGCAAACTGTATATACAAATGTATTAGCAAATTTTAAAAGTGCAGTCACCTGTATGTGTGTTAGGTTTATTTTTCATAACAATTTTTTATTAATTCAGTAACCCTGTGTTTTCTTCCTAATTGTTTCTGACTTTGAGGCTATTTTGTGATTTGGTAATCCTAATTGTGCTTACCTTTTATCTCGATGGGGATTATTACTTTGACATCAGTAATCAGTAATCGATATGTACTTATTCCATCTACATATCTGTCGAACCATCATAACAAATTAAATGTGTTCACATGTGATGATGCTATCTATCTGAAATGTTCACTCTTTACTTAAACTTGCCAAACAGGTTTTCCCACTCTTCAGTATTCATAACGATTCAGGTAAGGAAGTGATTACTAGCATCTTCCCCTTCTTAAGGGAAAATAGGAAAATCTCAGTCATTTTGGGAAGATTCTCAGTTGGCCGATTTGAAGCATTTTAAACGCATTCTTGCTTCAGCGTCTTTCTCGAAAAATATAGTAAACATTAATAATGACTTGTTATAGCCTCGATTTAGAACGTAACTCGTACATTTTGCAATAGATTTGCTGTCCACGTCACCAAGTCAATATTCTACCAATCCTTCATCGTCATGTTGGATCTTAGACAGCAGTTGACTTTCTATTTTTGTCACAGACATTATAGTTTCAGGTGGTATGTCACCAAAAATGTCTGCTGTGTTCTCTAGGATTGGCTGTAACTACCATTATCGCACTACAGCGTGTCTTAAAATAGAACCGCTGCTTTTTTGCTTGTTCAGTTATCGTTCCAAGTATTGTGTCACCAATTGTCTTTGAATATCGGTGCTGGTCAGTTTAATACACACAATGGACATCGTGGCACCGGTAATGGACGTCACCGATGGAACGCTGATGGGTTCTTCGCTTAGTCCTTAGAGGATTGGCCATTGCGTGGCTTATGATTGACATAATTACATTAAATGCTATGAATACTCTAATAATAGAATATTGTTTTAATTTTAGACGCTGACTGCAGCAGATTCTGATCGCTATCAACCACCCACTTTAGTGGGGGCGGACTTGCGTTGTACGATCAGGGTTGGTTAGCTTGGCCACGTGCTGATAATATCAATCCATATATGGAATTTCGACTTAAGGCAGTTATTCAATTCAAAGGGATTCCTTACATTCAAATCCATTTGTTCATGATATATTTTGTTATCATTTTTTTTGCTTAAACTTTTATCATATATGGAAAAAATGGATTTCATAATTTCCGATCGGTATTAGGATGTGCTTATCAGAAGATTAGAGCCGCTATATCGGCAGTCTATTTGTAGACGCCGGAAATGTTCTTCCATTGTCGTCTGTTACTGTAATAAGGATAAGAATGTTCCAAGTATCATTAACGTATGGTAACTGGAAGAAACGTTTTTAACATTTTAATATTTATGGAAATTAAAATATAAATATGCATGTGTTGTGAACTCAAATAATTTCAGTTCAACAAATAGCATTTATATACAAACACAGTTGCATAATTCAATAGAATTTTAATTGCAGAAAGTTAAATTGATATCCCAACTAGTTGTCAAAACTTTGGTTAAATTTATGAACACTTGAATGTTTCATTAGTCGTTTTCGAAATAGTAAATGTATTTCTTAATTTATCTAAAATATCTTACTATCATATGTTGTCAAAATGTTTTTACTTTGTTTAAATCAACACATTCCAAAGTTTATGAAAATATGTTCAATGAAAAACATGATCGCTGATTTGTTACGAAGCTTAACGAGCTTTGATTGACCGGGCCTACTGACCGCTAATTGACCGTTACCTATTATAAGCCAACTGTATGTGACACACCGCTCTGTAGCTGATGAGGCTGGACTCTGTCGCGTGAGGACGACTATCCTTCCCTAGGAGGTCCATTTTTTATAAACCTTGATAATACCCTCGTCAATATAAACGTCTTGGATTATACGCACTTTGTGTTACTGTCTAGGATAGTCGAACATGATTAATTAATATGTCAATAACCAATCCAAAACAGACGCACCTCAGATTTTACGTCATTGTAGATAGTAATTTCCCCTCAAACTTAACAGAAGCTCCATCAGTTTGATCAATATGTAAAAGAAAAGCAAATTATTATTTACAGAAAATATCCAAATTGTATCCTCAAGCCAACTGACACCTACGTCATTGATACAATATATAAAGGGAGATCTTACTTCCACTTTATATCGACTTCATCAGGGGAAATCACTTGTAACGGAAACGGATAACTACAAGTAACGAAAAGGCTTCCTGGCTGTCATAACGGCTGTTGGGATGAACAGAGGTTGGACGCTGAATATGTCGCCATAACGATCGAGTGTCAATCTGTTCGGAGGATTTATCAATCGAATCGGTAAGGCTAGCGTGTAAATGACGTCACAGATCCAACGATAGCCGACTAAGACAGAGTCAAATACGTAATATAACCGGCTGTGACCTCCGAGGACAAACATACGTCATTCATAGAAACGGATATGGAACTCTCTTTATTGTTTTCTATTTAAATAAGGAATGTATAGCATCCGCTATGACGCAGTTTTATTCTCGGATTTACACAATCTGCTGCACCACGGATCTATAAATAGACACAATTAACATTGTGTGAAGGATTTGCTTTGAACGATTTCTTGCTTTGTTCGGATATTGTTTGATGATTGTTTAATTGTTAAAGTATCCATTTAAAAGATTTTTATTGCATCTGGAACGTCAAAAGAAGACGTCCGTGCTTCTATGCGTATTATACTTACACATAAAATGTAGACGTATTCTCAAAGCATTTCAATTAAAAGGTAACAGAAATACATCAATTGTGTTTCTTGTGCATGTGTTAAATGATAAGGTATTACACATTTTAGACGTTTTCTTTTATCGTTTACATTTCTTTAAAGCGTTACGACACAGTGAATTGGAACATGTAAGAAAATCTGTCTTGCTAAAATCTGCGTAATACAACCTACATAGTGTGAGATTTGAAAGAAAGGCCAAGGTCGATTACATTCCCCGCCATACATCATCATATACTATTGGCTCACCATAAACATTTCGACAAGGTCAAGGTGTTTCAACGTGGAATTACATAATATTCCTGTCCAACATTGCAAACAATGTGCCAACGTACTGTTTATCACTGTGAGTAGAATCCACTTACATTCTGATGAAGGGCAAGGTCGTCTTGTTTACGTTCACGCCGTTCTTCCATATGTCTAAATGCTCGTATCTTGCTGTAGTTATGTCACAATCGGAGGGACTACATTATCGTATGTTTGGTTGCATAATTACCGAGGACTCTTGAGGGTCTGTATCGTTATGAGAGTAAAATGAGATACTAAATAATATGGGAAGTTCAGTAACGAACTCGGTTATCACGAATATAGCGTTTTTGTAGCTTTTGATGATCCCAAAGATTTCGAAACAAAACACTATTGTGGAAATTTAGCCAACATTTGAATGCGATATGTATTATAAAAGACCAGTTTACAGTGTCTTTTTACGGGACATCGTGACCCACTGGGGGGGGGGCATGATATCGTCAAATTTAAATTTCGGTGTTTTATTGTATCCTGTTGTTTTCCTTTTCTTTTCGGGTCCTTATTTTCCCCTTGCATACTTACACTGTATTTTAAAGTATTGTAATGTTTGACTTAGTCATTGTACTCAGCACATTTCCTGTAATTATTTGCACAAACGACAGGCAAAACTGGAAGCATGCACAAACAAACACGTACAATCTAATGTTTTTAGTAATCAGCGAGTTTTGGAATAGACGGATACGTCATTGATATACATAGTAAGGATAAGAAGGTCCTTTATCATTATAGTCTGGCCATTAAACACGACACTCGCCGCTATAAACGTATCACGTGGTAGACATACCATGTGTCAAGTCGTGAACGGATTTGACGCAAAGACGAAATACGAGCAAACAAAAAACAAGGATACAAAAAGGTCTTATAATGCATACCACATGTCACACGCGAAATTCTTTTTGACGTAGTATACGATATATGAGGTGAGAAAACAAAAGTCATCCTTGGTTCACGTGATCGCAAATGTCCCGGTGTCCCTTGATCATATGTTCATAATATATGTATATATATTTTTTTTCAAATTGATTTATTGTTAATTTCCATATTTATAATTACCTAACGGTTTTGATGGCACCAACTGCAGGCATTATTTTAGGTAATCTTTTCGAAATTGAATTTTTATTGTACAGACGAAGAGACAACAAGATCAAGCCTTTGACCTCGAGGGATTTTATCATATATAATATCAAAACATATTCATTTCACTGCAGTATCGTTTGTCACACCATCATGGTTTGTTTGTAGCAGCGTCTGTTTTGCGTCTGTGTGATATTTCACCTGTGTTTCATGTATAAATGCCATGTGTCCAATAACCGTGCTATTTTATGTGTAAATAGACACTCCAGACTTACATAATTATGAAATCGCGACCAATCTGTTGAAATATGCATTTTGATGAAAATTCGATAACGGTGTTTCCATAATAATCTATATCATGCATGCTTAGCGTTCCTATACATAAAGTTGACCGACTCAGTGGTTCGATGTCGAGGGTTGTGGGATTTATTGTGGCAATATTTGCATCGGTATGTTTGGAAGAACATTCCATAGACACCAGGAAACTGATTATAAAACATGTATTCACCTTCATATGGCAACACCACGTCGTTAGCTGGCGACATTACCAACCTATCAAGGTCACCCCAATCACGTGATGTCTCGTGTTCCTAAACAGGGTCAAACCTTCCGAAGGGTAGCAAATTACAGCAGTCATCATTATTACTTTTGCATGATATTGAAACTTCATTGTCTCCAATGTCAAAGTGAATACAGTATATGTATTGTATATGATTTTGTCTGTAAATAATTCCTTCATTTCTTTGTACTTTCAGTGATTATTTCACGTAACCAGTTGGGTGACTCTGCTGGTGGAATCAAACGTTTTGAATATGGGCTTTATTTTATTTTTTCTCGTAATCATTATAAACTGGGGATGGGAGAAATGAATCCGGACAGTGGGCAGTTTTTTAATGATATTAATTAACGACTAGTCGGCAATAAGATGTCTGCAATACCATACAAAATAGCTTCTGGTAAGCGTTTGAATGATCCTGCTTTTTGAATCTTGTTTCTGATAGCAATTTACTCCAAATGCTCCCATTCGGCCTAATTCATTAATTAATTGTTAAATATGCACAACTGATACCTAGTTTAATTGTTTTTTAAATCTATATAATCAGATGGTTTGCAATCCGGACAAAATCCTGGATGAAAAAGGCTAATGAAAAACAACATTATCTGGTGATCCGAGTGTCCAAAATAAAAATACAGTTCTCTGACCTCACCTCAGCCATCTCCAATCATGTTGTATCTGTATTGCTGAAGGTTTGTGTGCTTGTAGAACAATGTCCTTCGCGATACGAAACTGTGTTTTAAATTAACTCAGTGTACATTTTGGGGCACTCGTCGTATGTCGTAAAGAGGTCGTTCGCCTAATTCGTGAGCGCATGCGTGTCATTAAAGATGATCCATTGTCTCTAAGACCGTGCTCCACGCGAACTGGTTAGCTTCGAACAATGGAATCATGGAATATCAAAACACCAATTCCAAATAACTGCTTCTAATTTCTCTTGTGAAAAATAATACTGTGTTGTTTCATGAGTACTTTTGTGATGCATTATAGTTCCTTAGGATTGGAGGTGACATTGCAACCTCCATGAAAACACATCTTGTACTGACTAAGCTTCTTCATTAAGGAATGTGTGTGTGTCGGCAAAGGAATATCAGCCCAATTCCATTCAATAAAACGCTTGATGGCAATCACAGAATGTATTCGCAAGTGAAACGTATATAGAACACTGTCGTGGATTTGGTCCTCTATGTAAGCGACTCAGGATAGCGACTGGCATTTAATAGCAAATGACACAGAGACGTTACTTGATAAGCATAGGTAAATGTATGCGTAACTTCAATTTCTGGAACCTTTACCAATGCTCTGTGTAACAGCATGTTGGTCGCTACTAAACCATGTAGCCGAGCAATGTTTAAAATTGATAAAATGTTTGCATGTACCTGCAACACGCAGAGAAGCAAAACCAAAGCTAACACTGTTTCGTTCTGTCAATTCCAGGAGTCTCTGTTCTTTGCATGCACTATATGAAAGCATGTACCAAAAACAACCAAATGGCCTAATATATCACAATCTCGATTTCACTCGATAGTGTCAATACTGTAAAGAGTGTCCTTGATTCCAGATCATCGAAGCTTCTGCATCTGCTAAACGTCAGGACTGATCCACAGGGACATCTCCGTAATACATATATCATCGTAATTTTACCCATATGTGACCTCTGTTGATCTATTTTCCTATACTACGGTAACCACTTACGTAATCATATGCTTTCTGGTATTTAGAAGAAAACAAATCGACCTTGACCCTTTTCGGAATGCATGCCGCTGTAGTGTGTATGTTATACCACATATCACGTGCTAGTAACGTTCAGCAGGCTACGGGTGAACGATGTCGGTTGTGCTGACAGCCGAGTATCTAGGACAAAGGTCGCCAAGGCATAACATACTGTAGCGTCAGCATTATACAATGCAATAATGAATGTTAATGATGAAAAGGAAAGGATGTATACCTCAAACCCTCTTGTACCCTTATTGCTGTAAATGCACAATATGTCAAATCTTCCCTGTGACGTACGAGCTTTAAGTAACATGACATATTTGAGTTTTTTTTTCTATTTTTAGGATAAACTTTCTTACTTAACAACATTCCACAAAATACTTTATCACACACATATATTGAAAGAGCTTGAACATCATATTATTTGCATTGAACTATACTTACCTTTTTGTTGTTTCTCAGGTTACAGCTTAAAACAGGAATCACAAAATAAAGGATACAGTAAACTATCTTTGTTTATCAATTAATGACATTTCAGATTACTTGTAACATTATTAACGATAGAAAAGGGAATCGGATATCACGTGCAACGCTAATTTCTCTTTTGATCCCAACAGTTGAAAAGTTGTGGAAACGAAAGTGACATTTGCGGATGGTTGACATGTTTTGCTAAATATTGTTCAAAATGTATTTATCGTTACTGTACGTTTGTTAAATAAATATACACATATGTCACAGATTAATATCAGGCTTTCGATTTCACGACTGAAAGATTAAACATTTAAATATCATTTGCGAACATCATCGCTTTTTAACCTTTAATTGAGTAGTGAATGCTAGTGAACTAGTACATAGCCCCATACCACATGGTGCGAAAAACAAACATGCGCAGTTACCTGTGCGAACTCAGAACACAAACGGAAGTGCTGAATGCATGACCTCCCATTCATGAAATTTGTCCCCGATATGAAATGATGGATGTCGATTTCACCTACAGTTGACGTATGTCACTCCGTTGGCGGAATTAAACCTGACCTAATGACCTTGAGTCTGTCTGTCACGAGTCTTCTCTCGCTGCCTTGTGAGTTTATAAGTAAGACCATGGTTTTCACCTGAATCTAGTACACTCACCTGGTAATGGCTGACTAGGAGAACTAATTTATAACATCGTGTGTCTGGGAATGTCACAAGACACCTTTCTCATATTTAGCTTCTTCTCTTGTCTTCTCATACCTTTGAATTCAGGCTACGGAGAATAATTTGAAACGAAAGCTATTTTTACAGAAATTTTAGCTGGTGGTTAAAATTGTTTTGTCAACTTGGGTGAGTACCTGTTGGGATCATGACAATGAGAAAGCTCAATTACGCCCAAAATTGACAATATGGTTTTGACTCATTTCCAAGTTCATATTATTTACACAAGGGTACTTCCATATGTGATACGTTTCACTATTGGAAGTGAATGTATTTACTTTCATCAGAATCAAATTATAAATAAGAACCACCAAACGACGATAATGGTCTGTGATTGCAAGATCGGCCTCTGTTGAAATATACCGTCCGTTCGGGCTGTGCACGTCTATATAACATACCTTTCAGTACTCAAAATTACTGGAATACTTTTAAGAGTTAAGATTACCTCATAGATATTCCACAGTAAACGGAGAAATTAAACGGGGAAGTGATTTGGATCATTTAAACTTTATAACCTTCTAAAATACAAAGTCACTTTTCTGACGTGTGTGATAATTTGACACTCGGCCGATTGACACGATTCGGAACCTGCGTGGGCTGTATATTAGAGTATCAAGTGATTATTATTATATCAAATGTCAGAGGAACATCAGCTCTGCGTACTGTGTACAGGAGATCGTTTGAAATTAGACTTTCCCAGTCTATATTTGACAGGATTTACATAAGTATGAATCACTACCAAGGGAATCGGCATTCATATACAAAAATTAACATAATTTTATATATATTAATACATCAAGCGATGTATTCATATATGTTTAATTACTTTAATAAAAATACAGTTAAATTATTTTGATATTTTCGGCTGTGCCCCTTACGAAGCATGTTTTTATGAATGGCAGAGTGATGGAGTTTTGACAGATTTACTGCATACTGAGTCACAGACGAAATCTCTAACTTCTAGAACACATACGACAGGTTGTTAAATATGAATAAGATTAGAGCAGGTTAATTGAGGTAAAATAAAGAACATTTACCGCATCGTCAATAATTCAAATTAGAAATATATATATATGACAATAAAATAATAAATAAATAAAGCAATAAATGAATAAAGATGGAAAGAAGAAATGGAACAAATAAAGAAAGAAGAAGAAAAAAAAAGAAAGCAAAAGAAAGAAATGAAAATAATAGAAAGAAAAAAAGAACTAGGTTTCGATATGAGCAATAATAAGAACAAGTGATATACACCAAAAATATGATATTTCCCCCAAAATACCATAAAGGTAGATATTTCCCGTACCACAAGTGGCGCCAGATCTGGTGTCCCCTATCCTATCCAGAATGATGACGACCGTATTAAGTTTCTACAGAGGAAATTGAAGATGTGTCGATAGAAAACCGTGAGTTTTACTAGTTTTGTTTAAATAAATCTGACTAAAGCTTTTGTTCCTCCCGTCAATTTTCATTTTTTCTATGCATTCATTTGAAGAAAAAATAAGGTCATACACATTCATACTCATAATACTTTCTGGCTAGAAATTTGAGTCGCAACTCCCAACCTTCTTATTTCATTGTCGTCACTCGAATTGGCGTAAAGGTTATCAGATCAGTGTTTGTAGCATTGCTATCATCTCTGCTGAGAACAAAACCAATAGCGTTGCACTGCATATCATTGTCTTCATTTTTTTGTAATGTTGATTAGGAAAGACCTATTTTCTTTTGTTTTGGTATCTCCTCAGTTCCTGTTGTTGTCTCTCATTTTGTTTTTGTAAACGCTTTAGATCATGCTGTTGTATCTCGTTTTGTTGTCTCGTTGGTTCCTATTTTTTCTCTCTCGTGTCTGGTGTCTTCCCAGTTCATGTTGTTCCTTTTAACAGAAGGAAGCTATATGCCAGTGTAATCGTGGCCAGTTAACTAGGATAATAATAAAAAAAAAACAATTTATAAATATTTTTAAATACAATTTCTCTGTTTTATTACTCTATGTAAAAATTACTGAAATGCTTTTCAAGTTTTTTTTTCTCATGTAAGTTAGTACGTTCTGACGTGATGTACCGGAAGTGGACGTATATATTTTTAGTAAGTTTTGCTTGTAAACCAGACTTTTGCGGAAATGTTAGAATGTTTTAATCTTTCATGTATCTGTTTATGTTTTCAAATTGACGTTAGCAATCAACAACCGGATGTTAGTGAATCATCTGTCTATATTAAGATAACTGTTATATCATATCCTTCTACTCCAATAAGTTCATCAACGTCAAATAACTCATGCTAGCATCACATGCTGAAGTGAATATAATCAGCGTTTTTCTTCAATATTTCAAATAAAAAGTACATAGTCATATACATTCTGTTTGACCGGAAGTGTGTAGTATGCGAAGAACATTGGCCTCTGTTGGTGTATAGATGTATATAAAAATCGTTTGTTGACAAACAACGGAAGTTGGTCGCCCATACTAAACGCATAAAACGGAGGTAGTATAACTATATTTAGATAAGCGTGTGACGAACATCCTGTTATCTTGTCACTAGTTACATCCGTCCAAGTGAGCTACGACAGTAAACATCAAACAATATCCGAAGTGTGAAGATGAAAAAAATACGTATATTTTAATTGTTAATAGAAAATAAATAAATAAATACAAATGTGGTAAATGTTGTTTAAGTTTTGACGCTATGGTGTTTGCTGTCTTAATATTAACGCCGTGGTAAATTTTTATCTTAGTACTGAATCCGTAGTATATTTTGTCTGAGTATTGACTCCGTAGTATATTTTGTCTGAGTATTGACACCGTAGTATATTTTGTCTGAATATTGACTCCGTAGTATATTTTTTCTGAGTATTGACACCGTAGTATATTTTGTCTGAGTATTGACTCCGTAGTATATTTTGTCTGAGTATTGACACCGTAGTATATTTTTTCTGAGTATTGACTCCGTAGTCCGTAGTATATTTTGTCTTAGTATTGACTCCGTAGTATATTTTGTCTGAGTATTGACTCCGTAGTATATTTTGTCTGAGTATTGACTCCGTAGTATATTTTGTCTCAGTATTGACTCGGTAGTATATTTTGTCTTAGTATTGACTTCGTAGTATATTTTGTCTGAGTATTGACTCCGTAGTATATTTTGTCTGATTCCGTAGTATATTTTGTCTGAGTATTGACTCCGTAGTATATTTTGTCTGAGTATTGACTCCTTTGTCTTAGCATTGACTCTGTGGTAATGTTTGTCTGAGTACTGACTCCGTAGTATATTTGTCTGAGTATTGACTCCGTAGTATATTTTGTCTGAGTACTGACTCCGTAGTATATTTTGTCTGAGTACTGACTCCGTAGTATATTTGTCTGAGTATTGACTCCGTAGTATATTTTGCCTTAGTATTGACGGTATGGTAAATACTGTTTTAGTATTGACGCTGTGGTAAATGTGTGTCTAAGTATTGACTCCGAAGTATATTTTGCTCTAGTATTGACTCTGTGAGATACTGCTCTAGTATTGACTCTGTGGAAAATGTTGTCTTAGTATGACAGTGTGGTATATTCAGTTTTAGAATTGACTTTGTGGTAAACTTTTTATCCTTGTGTGTTGATATTATGGTATTTCTGTCCTTGTTTATTGACGCTGTGATATATGTGATAGTTATGTGTTGATGCTGTGGTATAATAATCTGTGTTGACGCTATGGTAGCTTTTCTTTGTCTGTGGATTTGCACACGGTGAGGTTTTCCCCCTTTTTGTTTTGCTTTGCATGAATGCTGTGGAAAATGTATTATTGTTTTACTTAAATCAAACAATATGAACTATAAGTTACAAAAATAAATATGCATATTCTTACATAACATAAATCAAAACTGTATTTGATTCTTTTTAAATCAGCGTCAATCGTCTGACGTCCATCATCAAGGACATCTGCCAGAAACAACACCATTTGACCTTCACAGTTTGAATCAGTTTGCGGTGTATTGCGTAGGAATATGTGGTCAGAGGATAAAAGCCTCCAACAAAAGTAGTCCACTGCCCCTACCGTGACCTTACTGAGTACAAAGCCGGCTATATAATCTCGATGACCTGATACAACCCCTATCTAATTATTTTCTAATAAACATGTCGTCTACTTCGTGATATCATATTCTCACACTCTTTGTTCAATGTAAGTGCAAAGTGAACAGATTCGATAACGCTTATAACACCTGACGCTTGATTCTGCATCTCCTTTGAATTCCATATTTAACCTTTATATAAATCATATTTCCTATATATTTTCACTTGATATATGAAATTAACGAGCGTCTCATGTGAAGAAATTAATAAACTGATACATAACTAACTTGATTGCAATGTAAATTGAAACTTTACGTCCGTTGTGGACCGTCACCCGTCAATATGTATACCTGTTAATTAACTATCAAGCATCTCTGGTCAACGACGTGCTTACACAGCGTGTGACGAACAGCAATTAGCAATTAGCAGGTAGGAAAATAGCCAGACGTTCTATAATAACAGGCATTAGCAATGTCTTTGAAATGACAGAACAATAATGTATTTCTTTCTGATCATGGCTTTCTGTGTACTGATGCTATTTTCCTTGATGTGCGTTTTCGCATTGATCTGCGGAGCGACATTACGCATAATCCTAAAACCATTCCCCTCTTCCTATATACATTAAAGAGAGAATGTCTGGCTTAGCATTTTCTCTTGTCCATGCTGGACATCAGAAGATGAATCGTACTATCGGGATACTTGGAATAGTGAAAGGAAACATGTTTGAAAATGTTAGGAACAGAAGAAGAATAGGGCTTCTTATGGCTTCATATGGACATAAGTATCCATTTGCACAACGGGTGTGATATTATTGTTCCTTTAACATGTCTTAATTCTGGCTGTGAAACGTTTGATGTGCAAAACAAAGAGAAGAAATCATATTCGTTGGCTATTATAGTTTGTGACTAAGCTATCGTTCGTAAGGATTAAGTCTTAAAGATGATTTTCTATAACAGCATTGGGAGTACATGTACCATTGTATAATCTGGGAATTTCTTGAAGGTCCTCATATACTAAGTGGTATACCTTTTCTGGCACAATCCCCTCAATTTAAATCAGAATGAATTACTCTTGGTCAACGTTGCTAAGGTTACAGCAGAACTTTTATTCATTAATAAATTTATATTTAAATAATCATACAGCTTTTCACAGCACACGTAATAATAACACCGCAAGTTTTCCATAAAACCTGTATTATGAATATATACTATCCCGTTTTGAAGACAGCATGTTTTGTTGAACCAGAAGGCCAGACTATTGACCTAAGCGAAGTCGAGGCCAACGATCACGGCTGGAGTTCAACAAAGTATATGCCGCCAAACATACCTTTCTAAAAATAAGTTACACAAATAACTTTCGCCTCTGTAGAAGTCAACAGGTACAGTGTGTGTGCTGCTTTCTTAAATCTCAAATCTCAATCGGGCCGCCAATCGGGAGTTGCGGCAACGAATTGGTGACGTCATAGTTGCCGTATCTACCCGTCAGATACACAAACAGCATACAGTCTGCCAAACATTAAGGCGGTTTTGCCCTGTTCGGTCCTACATTCTATTGCTGGTCAACAAACCCTCATTTTACATAATATAGTTTTTATGTTAACATAAGATAGTAAGTATGTTGTAAGAATAATATCGTATTGTATGTTATAATAACATCAGTTTAAAACTTCGGAAAGGTATGTCAATTTGATCAGTGAAAGTGTAAACTCTATTTAAAAAATAGGACGAAAAGCATATAAAAGGGAAAATATTAACAATAGATAATTAGCAAATACAATGAGTTTGTTTAGTACAGAGATAAAAACCTATTTCACGAATGCCCCAGAGAAAACACTCTACACCAATAACATAGGCCAAAGGAGTATAAACCATTAGTCTGTGATACCATAATTGGTATAAATTGTCAGCTAACAGAGAAAAACTGTATTGCTGTTTTTATTGCCCTCCGGACACCAATTAACCTAGTTCGGACAAGCGCCCGTCAAAACAATGACCAGTCATTGTCTCGTAACTTTCAGCTCTGTTTTGACGGAGGACTCAATAAAATACACATACGACCCCGATCGGCATCATCGAAGAAAGCAGTGCACGTGTATGACAACCAATCGAATCACTCTATTCATCAACCGGGAAATAACCTGGCAAATTCCACGAAATCATTATATTAACGACATTATAAAAAAACTCTGTCCGACCCAGTTCCGGTCATGTCTGAGCGTTAAGCATTGTTAGTTTTATGATAAATATATTGCTTGTCAAAGGCCTCTTTGGTATAAAAGATATTTAACAATTAATCCTATTTTAATAATCTGACTCTTCTTAGTTTTAATCGGAATAACAGAAATATATCTTCGAGTTTAAAAGAAAATAATATTTTTAAACAGCTATTGTTCTTCGGCAATTATTTGATAAAAAAAACGTATCCAAATAGATTCATAACATTAGAGCAAACACTGACAATAATCTGAAAGAATAGATTCAAACAGTTATCTGACAGAAGACTCCGACAATTATCTCCAAAATATATTCGTAATAATCTGACAGTTGTTCGATAGTCTCCATCAGTAATCCGGCAAAAGCATGCAGCTATACCTGACAAATGTGTCCGGCAATAGTTTGAGAGATTTACTGGCCTTGCAACAACCTGATAGTAGACTCCAGCAAAAAGCAGACTGATGATTCCAACAATATTCTGACGGTAGACTCCCAGCAGTAATTTGACAGATGATTCCAACCATTAACTAACTGTATACTCCAGCAATAATCCGACTGGTGAGTCCAACCATATTCTGACAGTAGACCCAAGCAATAACATGACCGATGATTCCAACAATGTTCTGAGAGTAGACCCCAGCAATAATCTGACTGATGAATCCAACCATATTCTGACAGTAGACCCCAGCAATAATCTGACTGATGAATCCAACCATAATCTAACAGTAGACTACAGCAATAACATGACCGATGATTCCAACAATGTTCTGAGAGTAAACCCCAGCAATAATCTGACTGATGAATCCAACCATTATCTGACAGTAAACTCCAGCAATAATCTGACTGATGATTTCAACCATATTCTGACAGTTATTCCAACCATACTCTGACAGTAAACACTAGCAATAATCTGTCTGATGATTCCAACCATAATCTGATGGTAGACCTTAGCAATAATCTGTCTGATGATTCCAACCATAATCTGACAGTAGACTCCGGCAATAATCTGGAAGAAGAGTGCATTCAAAGTCTGACAGTTGTCTGACAGAAAATAATCTGACAAGGCGTTATTGTGTTGATGCATTAAATGTCAACAAATGCCAACGAGGTTTACGTGAGAGTGATGGGGGCAGCTTTATTGTGTATATCAGCCCCTGATAATAGATATTATACATACACACATTCCACACCAGTGTAGTCATGCTCGGCACTCTGGAATGGAAGATTTCAACGTTAAAGTACACCGTATAGACTTTTTTGGCAATTAAAGGAGTACGTACAATACAATGACCTTTTGTTTGGTGTAAAGGTTTTTTGCTTATATATTTATTTACAATTGTTTGCTGTCACGTTAAAATGTACGTAAAATTGAGAATTTATTACGACGGGAAGCTATTAACATTTACACGTTATGACTGAAAAAAACCACAATGGAATTTGATAAAAAAAAGCACTTACAGTTGAACAAAGAAAATTATTCTTATCACAAAACTCTCTCGATGCCACTTTTTAAACGGCCTCTTTAAGCATTCAAGCTGCTCGACATTATGGGACTGGTTTTGCTTTATTGATTGGGATTATAAATTCATATCTTAATTGCACATCTCTTCATCCTATTTTAACTAGATAAACATGTATCGGCCAGGTTTCCTCTAACGTTATGATTATGACGTCACACTCGTAATGACGTCACGATCACCACGACAGATTTATTGTCTCATTACTTACAACTGATTAGTTAAAATAGTGGTATCGCAGATCAAACAGAAACATTTAAAACGTAAATAACGTATGTGCTTTGGCCCGTTTTTATGAATCTTGTTAAGATATACTATTTGATATGACTTTTGGTGTATGCTGGCTATTTCTCGTAGAACTCACTTCTTCAATATCAGTGGATTCTCTTCAGAACCCAGGTATGTCACTCTAACAGATATGAATTTCTTTTTAGACTGGGGAGCTGTTCGATTCAGTGCCTTTTATGTGAAAATAAATCACCAAAATTTTGTACTGCGACCTGAATCGTACAGGTATCCCGTGCAATGAATGTAGCACAGGTGTGATGTGCTCTCTCTCTTTCGAGTACGAGTAACCAGACGTTCTGTAGTGTTCTGGACTCTCTGCAGACGACTAGTTAGTTTGTAAGATATACCATAGAGCAGGGCGTTACCATAATCCAACCTAGAGGTAACAAGTGAATGCACTAAAGTCTTGCATTCATCTGAAGTTTTAAGCTGCCTGATACGGTCGATATTCCTGATCTGGAAGTAACAGAAGTTGATAAAATAGCGTTCACTTGTTTCTCAATGTTCAGTGAACTATCAAAGTATACCCCTAGGTTTTTAACAGCTGGGACA
The DNA here is from genome assembly GCA_032359455.1 of Chlamys rubida. Classification (NCBI taxonomy): domain Eukaryota; kingdom Metazoa; phylum Mollusca; class Bivalvia; order Pectinida; family Pectinidae; genus Chlamys; species Chlamys rubida. Next base: position 4,793 of record JAUMHH010211525.1, on the reverse strand, counting down.
GTTCCAATAGTTCTGACACCGACCTTGAGCTGGAGAGTCATTGTTTGCTGACGCTATTGGAAAAAAGACGATTAGTTCAGTCTTTTCCTGATAACTTCATCATATAAACTTATACGTCTCAAATGCGTGTGCAATTCTATTTGATTTGATGGACATTTTTGTTAATAGCACTGTTAAGTTGAAAGTCGAATTCAGCAGAAGTCTTTGCACCGTAGTAAATGTACAGTTGATTCAGTATACAAAACCATATGATTAACTTTTAATTCACGATATCATGTGTACGGCGGTATTGGAAAATGACCGAAATTGTGTGTTTTTCTTAAATTCCTATTGAATTAAAATGAATGAAAGCTATGCATTCAAAAGAGAAATACGTCATCGAACGTTGTAATGAATCAACTCTACTTATATAATTTAATTCTTTATTTTCTGTTCAATAGAATCGTCATTGAGTAAGGTTTTTTTCATGTTAAACGCTAGGTGTGAAAGACGTAGGTCCCGTCACCAAGATCTAGATCTAAGCGACAATAATAAACACACGCATTCAATGGGTCAAACATATTTCTGTGCAGACCGTAGTACGCATTCCTTTTCTTTTGAATTTATCTAAAATTTAAATGTCCCTGACTTAATAGGTAGTTTTATTAGGTATTGGACCATTAAACATGATAAATTATCGATAAAATCAATGATTGAGCATTTGATTAAGAAAAAATACAATTGGTGTTTTCTTTTTATTTGCTATACAAAGCACGCTTCACCAGATCTTTTTTTTGTGTGTTTTCACCTAATTTAAATATTAATCAAGAAAACCGTATTAAGATGTCTAATTAGGCCGTCAATGACGTCAGCAACGCTGGTTTAATCAATTAGTAGAACTGCTAACTGGTTTTGGAGCCTGGGAAAGTGGCTGGTTTCACAATGAGCCAATCTTTGGTCGTGTATATAGTGTTTATCACGGTGCGCTTTGAGTCATTCGGGGTCGTTAAATTCAATCGTAACTATGCACCTTTAAATTTACCGTCGTGAAGTATGGGATACAGACGCTGTGCCACGAGTTGTCCCTAGCAACAATGTATACTAGGACACCCTTGCTTAGACCATAACCAGTTATACTTTGTTGAAGTCATGCATATTTTAAATGTTGGTCGGTTAGAACACATTGAAGAACGTGTACCTTAGTTTCCATCCAGTGTCTTTATTAGACCTACAAGGTATCCTAAATGTCGAGCTAAGTTCAGTGAGCTATTCACACGTCTCGCTTGCCATACGCACAAAGGTCTTAACGATCTGGTTTAAAAACAAAAAATATAAGTAACATTATCAAAGACACCAAAACAAAACAAAAGACAACAGGAACTGAGGAGACACTAGAGGATAAAAACAGCGACAAGAACTGGAACGAAAGACACACAAAGAAAGGGACAACCCTAGGAACCGAGACTATAGCAATAAAAAAGGAGAAACAACCACAGGAGGGGAGGACATTTTGTAAAATCCTGGTGATGAGATAAGGTCATCCAAAATGATATAACCATACTATGGTAGAGGGAATTGTATCCATACATGTTTTTGTATGTCGGTGTGTGTGTAAGTTTGTAACTATTGCACATGTATTGTATATCGTCAACGACGAGTGAAGGCACTAACGAACACTCAATGTAGCATGCGTTATATAATTAGTGTATGACTGTATCGAATCGATAAGTACTTAACTCAGAAATTGTTTCACGTTCACTTTGGCCTACAAAACCAAATCTAGATTATAAAACAGGAAATCCGCTTTAATAGTTGGTGATAAGACCTATCCTTGAAGCGCTCGTATTCATCGAAAACGGATATGTTTTAAATTTACATACAAAATATTCAAATATATCCCCTTCATTAAGTACAAATCCAATATGTTATTGTGGTCGGGGAATTGATGTCTGTACCAGGGCTTTGAGCTGACCTAAATCTATCCTTGTAATGCGTTTTTCTGGTGTGTTATTTAAAAAAGTTATGACAAATAAATGAGAGTTTAAGTTTGTGGTGACCTTTCTGACCGTACACTGCTGGAATGTTTCGATTTGAGTGCAAAAAGGCTGCGAACGTGTAACCTAATCGCACAATTACTTACACAATGTTTCTACAGTGAAAGAAATGACGGATCATGTTCCAAACAGCAAACCCAATCCAATAAAACATAAATACACATTAGAAAGAAAAAAAGGGAGAAGTGTTTTTCTCATCAGCTCAAATGTTAAACAAGGAAATAGCGGCGATGAGGTTTGTTAACATGTGCTTTATGTAGGGGAAACCCCTGAAAGATTGAGGAGACAAAGATCACGTGTAACATTATTTGTGAAGATGATGAACTGGCGCCATAAACCAATAAACAAGAGGTACAATATCTTTGTACACACAGACTAGAACAATGATTCATTGGTAAGACTATTGAAGACTTGCTTTGTTGCTTTAAGTTTACACTTCTAAACATATAGCATACCGTGATATTTTATTTTTTTCATTATGTGATTACGATGATGAATAAGCATGTTTCGGGGAAATTACACTCTATTGATTTGACCACATGCTACGTTTTTTAAATGACCACGTGCTAAGTTTTTTTAAACTCGCACCATAACCCTAGGTTATTAGGGATAGAGAATACATTTCATGCTAAATTAACTATTTCCGCTTGCTCGTCATGTTTGCAATATTATTACACATATTGATATACTGAACACCTGTGTAAACAAACTATCAGAGAAACAATGGATTTTGTTTTTAATCGAAGAACATAGAATAAATTTATATAGAAATTAATACAATGTAAGTTGATAATATACATGTAATAAAATCACGAAGTTTGATTTCTTCTGGATTACGCGGAATTTTGTTTACACAGGTAAATACTGTTATACGCTATTTCCTCATTGATGACCTCCCAGAAACTTGTACAAGTAAACCCCATGTTTTACCAGAAATAAATTGCCCGTTGTGGTATTGTTTACGCAAAAAAACACGAGCACCGATATCTCTCACCTTGTCAAACATTTCTGTTCTCGAATACATAACCGTCAATCAAAATGTCTTTCTCTGTCTACCAAACCACTGCAGACGTGAAATAGACTACCACTAAACATCATAAATTTACTATTTCATCAGATACCAATGGTGCACGCAAATTGTATTTCGTCCCAAACGTGTCATACAATACCCTGTCATATTATAGTAGTATGTTGTGTCATGTCATACTGATATAGTACATACCTGGTTAATTTAATGATGGTGATACAGCCAAATTCTATCTAGGCCAATACGAGACAGGTTGATATAAATTGACATGAATATTTGCATTATACTCTCGCTGATTAGCACTACTGAGATACTGGTTATTTGCATAGTTTATACATAACAGGTATATTTGTATCTGATCAATATTTCGATATATATTCAGCTATGTGTTTACCTTATATTATTATACAGTTTATATGGTTATATAGGCAGTAACATTAAAATATAAGTGGTTTTCATTAACGATGGCATTTTCTCTAAGGTCAAATCTATATGTGTCATCAGTAAATTGTGTAAAATAGGGCTGAAAGTAAATATAGCAGAATACGTTATGTTCGATTGGTAACTCTGCAGTGTAGATACAGGTATACGAAGTGGTCGATTCTTTCGATATTTTCTGGCTTATTTCCTTTGTTTTTGCTATGGAGTTTTTATATGTTACTTTAAAGCAAGCTTTTTGCGGAACTACTCAAAAACCTCAATCACTGGTCAACTTCAAAGAAATTATCGTAAGAGGCGATCTATGCCCAGTCATGATTTTCTTCCGTATCTACGGGGGCATTGGCGAAACAAAAAGCAATCTGCTGTCCCTCCCCCCTTCCGCAAATCGTTAAGTCGAAAGGGTACCGTCGTCAAGTATTTTACAAGTATTGTAGATATGTATTTGAAATATAAAAAATAAAACTTTCCTTCGCGTGTTTCAATACCATTGAATCTGTATGACCGTGATCTAACTTATATTCTTAAACGATAAGAGTAATGATGCGTGTCCTGGACCATTGTGTGATGTAGGGCGTGACAATGGTAATGCAATGAGTCATAACGTGTTATTTCTCATAAAAGGTCAATCAATATTGCGATAAGGGATTACTCATAGACTTATTAAAGTAATTAATACTAATTATTTCTAATTTGAATGGCATACATTGATGTATATTTAGATTTTGCCTTGGACCGGAAGAGTGCAATAATTTACATCATCGTCCGAATCGATGCAAGGGCAAAGTGTCATTGATTCGGCGATATATTAGAACAAGGCATTTGACTATTAGCTCAAAAAACGTTCATTTTGTATTTGGTCGAGTTTTATAAGGTCAATTGAATGGAAAAGCCTGGCTGCTTCCTCGATATTCCATGGGTTACGCTCACGTTCACTATCTGCACCCCTGGAATATGTCATAGTCAAATCGAAATATCGGTTTGCACAATCGTGCAGATGAGACGAGAAGACTAGTTTGATTCTTTGATGTACATCAAAAGAATCTGGCGGTCGCGTAACGGTAAATTTGACTCGTTTTGAAGTCGGTTGTCGCTCCTTTTCAATCTTTAAAGGACAGGTACCAGTCTGAGCGATCATTCAGTTTTTTAACCTGAGACCAATCAAATACATGCAGCTAGTCGCGTGCCTCCAATTTTACTATGGCATATTCCATTGGTACATAGAGCAAACGTGAGCATAACCCCCTGGAGTATCGAGGATGGCCTTGTCGGGAACAGTTGATACCCGATAAAGG